>CCAG010000288.1:0-44823 GCA_001077435.1 Glossina morsitans morsitans | reverse complement strand
ATATATATATATATATATTATATATTTAGGTAGTTTTCTATTTAATCCGTAACATTTCACTATTGGGCGGCTTTCTTTCTTTGGATATTACGATGCGTTTACGTAATTGTCGTCATTTCTTTTACGGCGTAGGAGTTGTCTCCAACTTTTCTCCATAGTTATGTAGTTTGCACAGTTATGCATGCGTACACATACACACACATGCTTCGGTTGTATATTGAAAAGGAAGTAATTTTAATTCACATATGTATGCAAAACTTTGTTGCGAAATTTCAATTTAGAAAGTTTTGCTTTTAAATTCGTTTCGAGCATTAAGTTTCAATTATTAAGTAAATAGGTGAAATATAATGTAATAAAAGAATAATACTTTTATTAATTGGTTTAAAGTTTTTCGTAGCAAATTTTTATAGGCAAAGTCCTAACTAAAGCTAACACACCTTGGTTAAAAGGCAATTTTCCGGAAAGTAAGCTTGTGAGTTTTTACTCAATTGGCTAAATCAAAATTTTGAAAGGAAATTTCTTAAACTTATACATATGCGTTTACTTAAAGTAAAAGATCTTCATCTCCTTTGGAAAAGAACTTGTTCTTGTGTAAGAGATAATCGTCGACAAATCTGTAGTGATTTTGGCGGCATGTTTAGGAGATTTAGAATATGGATTTATACAAATCAGTTGAACTTTCTCTTCCTCTAAGACACCAGCAGTATAATTAGCGCACGCAATTATTTCACGGCTTTTTACCCATTGCTTTTGAAATATTGATAACACAAATAAATCAGCTTCGATTACTCTGTCACTTTCTACCGATCCGTTGAATTACCAACACATGCCAACCAATGTAAGAAATTTAAAAGCGAAAACATCCTTTGCTTCTTTGCTTTTTTTTTTTAATACAACTCATATCTTTATCAAGTACTTCTAATATGAAAAGTTATAAGTCATCAAAAAACATAGGACTTGCGTTTTTACCTAACTTTTTAATAACCAAACCAAGCCATTTAGAATGAAAAGTGAGTTAAATTCATCTAAAACGATTTTAAAGCCTGCCTTTCTTGAGAAGCGGGGATTTGGAATTCCTATGTAAATAACAAAAAGGAAAAAGGACACTTTTTATAATTTCTATAAACCTGAAGCAACTACAGAAATATTCCCATATAGATTAAGGAGTGGATTGACGTCTTTAGACGATATCAATTGTGTAAAATTCCTTCAAGGCCTGAAGGCCTGGTAACAGCTCAAAAAAGCATTTATTTTTTTGATAACTTTGTTCTTTGGATGAAAGAAACGACAGTAGAGTAGTAATACAGAACGAAGTTATTAAGCATTAAAAAAGAAAAATATTTATGGAAAATATTAATAAATGGAAACATTGTAGCCACTCTCTGAAGCGTCTTTAATTTAAAAGATTATTTCGCCTATAAATTAACTAAAGAAAACTCAATCCACATGTTCGTAGCTGGGAGAGATAATAGGGTGGCTGGTAAGTTCTATTGTATTTTACTCTCTGTAGATAATTTATTTGCTTCATCGAGGTAAGCCGGTATAATGCATCATGCGATGTCTCATTATGCAACGTTTCTGTTGTGGAATATAAGAGCACTACTTTTCATACTCTTCATCAGTTAGTACAGTCAGCAAAGTACAGAATGAGTAAAGTGAAGGGAATAAATTGCATTTAGAATATTGCGTTTGTATCAGCTGCAGAAAGGATGCAATACATCGGTGGCTTGTAAAAGCTTATGTGACACATTAGGGAGGGAACTTGTAAATGTCCGGATTTGGCAAAGATGGTTTGCCAAATTTCATTTCGGAGATTTCAATCACTTTGTCAAACATCTTCAAATTCAAATATTTTTTTGCAAATATGAGAGCGATTTCGTGACCACCTAATATCTTGATTGTTTTGATTCCGATTAAAATAAAGGCAATCATTTGTTACTAAATAAACTTTAAATGAACTTATTACCATTCTATGCTGAAATTATTCTATGCTAGCGAGTAAAACGAGTTTACAGTTTTGCAATTTATATACATTTATATACATGGCTTTTTATTAATTTTTATCATTGATTTGCTGTCCCGGGACTTTAAAACTAATCTTGCGTGTTTAAATGTTTCGCCTCACTCGCTTTTCCCTCGAAGAGGAAAGGCCAAGACAAAATCTTACGCTTTTCACGAGATTATTGACAAAAATAGTCATCAAAACGAGCATCGCTTGCGTGTTGAGACGTGGGCCTCTATTTCCATTTTCCAATGAAAGAAAAAACAAAAGTTAATTAGATCGCTTCTTATTCAGGGTTATGGTTCGAGTGTATGTGTATGTTAAATGAAACAGTAATAATTTTTTATAAAATCTTATTATATGTTACAAAATAGAATAAGTTAACGAAAACGCTTGTGAAATCTTTCCCAATAGATGGCATTAGGGTTGTAGAATTTTGTTAATACCAAAACCAACTCTCCCAAGTTATGCTGCAGTGCTTGTAATAGATAAGAGTGTAGGGATAATGAAAAGAGGAAAAAAACATTGTGATATTCAGGTGATAATTTGGTCGAAAACGAAGGCATTTGGAAAATTTTGCAAACAATCGTTTCGAGCAAGCGATGACATTCCTCGAGTTTATGAAAAAATATAGAAATTTATAGAAAAATAGGCGCATGTTGCTTTATGTTGGTGAAGGGTATTCTTTTGCTTTTCCATTTCCCATCTATTAAATTTTATATTTATCATTTATTTATAAAGTAAACATTTCCGAATTTAAAAATGTTTTTAGGATTATATTAAGCACACATTAAGTACAAACAAACTTGAAAATTGAGTTCACCTCAAAAATATCACATGTTTCCAGACGGATAGCAAAATAGACCAACATATAAAAATTTAAAAATATCCCAATTTTTTGTGCTTAACCATAGCCGATATAAAGACCATTATTTTTAGAGACAGCTTCGATTCTTTTAGGCAGGGATGATATTAATTTACGGCACATTTACTGTTATATTATACTACACTTTTTGACTGTGTTCCCATAACACATTTTTTTTTTGCTACAGGATAGTGGACGCGTCTTCCCAAAGGTTCTTAATAGCATTGAGTTCGGGGGCTGACTTGGCCAGTCAATGAGATCGAAATTCTACTTCCGGAAGCTCGTTTTCACCATATTGGTGAATCCTACTGAAATTTCCATACCAGTGGCATATTTTCTTCGGCGTGCAGTTTCCAACAAGTTTATATACACAAATCTAGCCGTGGTGCTTGCTCTGAGGTGTATCGGACCGACACCCCCTCTCAAGAAGAACAGTCCCACATCATAAAATTTCCTTTCCCTTGCTGCACTGTTTTCCTTGTACTAGTGTGGAGTTTTTTTCTGTTTGACCGAAACAAATTTATTTTTGTTTCATCGCTGCGAACTATATATCCCCACTCTTTTTTCTTTCTAGTTCGTACCAATTTTTATGGGCTAGAGGCAAGTCCTTCCTCTTCTTCAAAGAAGCTTTTTTAGGCAAAGAAACTTTCCGAGCTATTCTTCCTGGCAGATTGGCATCTAATAATCATCGACGAACTTGTAGTGATTTCACTTTGCTAAAATTCTCATGCGATTATTGGGAGCAGAAAGGTTCTTTTAATTACTCTGCGTCTCTTAATAAATTTTCTTGGTTTAAAGCATACGTGATAAAGTTTTGTGATCGATCTATGAGGCGGTAATAAACTTGTACGTTTTTCCCTGATTTCGAAGCGGATAAACAAGTAGTCTTTCTTCTTCGCTACAATGCTCGACCCATCGAATACTAATACAAAAATTAATTCTTATCACATTTCCATACTACATAGACTATTATGGTAAAAATTAATTGATATTATATTTCGTTCCCAAGAAGAGCGATTTACCTTTCCAATCCGCTTTCACAGCAAAATATCACGAAACACTTTACTTTTCACTGCTTTAAAGAGGACGCGTCTGTTTCACTGTCCACAAGAAAAAGCTACTGAAGTAACATAACAGCTCGCAACTTATTACTGCACGAAATATCTAATCTTGGATTGTCAGAATTCATTTTGAGAAGTGTTGCGACAGGTAAAAACGTTCTAAGGGCTATGTGGAAATTATCTTTTATAATTTCTGTGGCATAGAATTAAAAAATACACTTCGTATCAATTTTTCTATCCACCAAAATTTGTAGACAAAATTCACATAAAATGGTCACTGCTGCTAATCATGACCTGCTACGTCCCTCAATGCCAGAACTGCGATCGTAATTATTATAATTATTAAATAAATAACGTCATCATCAATACTGCAAAGCAAGCATAATGAACAGTTCATATGTATTTATGTCTTACAGTTAGAAAATGTTTTTGTTTGCTAGTGAAGGAGTGCAAAGAAGAAAAAGAAAAAAAAATTAATAAACAAAAGAATTATGTAGGTAAGCATGCTTTCAGGCGCTTATAATTCCATACTTATTGGTTTATTCATTTCCATTATTATGCACTTGTGATACGTTGCTGCTGGATGAAATACAACGATTTAGATTTCAAGATCTAAGAGAATCGAATGATTAACAATAAATAAGTTTTTTTTAAAAGCAAAAACAAAAATAACATAACGATCATGATTTGTTGTTCATTTTAATATAAAAAAGCGACGATTGGAAGCGGCTAAGGAATGTCGTGCGTTAAATGAATCTCCTTATTAGACGAGTTATAAAAGTATATTAAACTGTATTCGTGACAGTTATTGCACACAAATTAATTGAAAATATGTAAGCAAAAGCGAAGTTCAGTTTAATTTTGAAAATATGAATGAAAATTTTGTTAACAAGTGGCGCCTCATTTTTAACACTCACGTTAGCAACGTGATATGGCAACCAGTCAATTTGAAAAAGAAGCAACTATAATAACGCGTAAGTAACGGAGCTGTCGCCATGTTTTACGACGAATATTAGATGCCCACCGTCTAAGCCGAATGTATTACTTGAAGTTAACTATGGACACATAGATGTGACGCTTAAATACATTATGTACATGACTACAAACTTTTAGTGCTTCTCTGCTATTTACTTATTTATTTATTTATTTATTTTCTAGTTTTCCAATCGCTAATCAAGTTTTCATTTTCCATAGTTAGCAAGCATATGGGCGGAATGTTAAAAAAAATAAATAAAAAATGAATGAATAGGCGGCTGAACAGAGAGAATCAAAAGACGAGTGCATAGATAGTCGAGCAAACAAACAATCAAATAAAGTGACTGATAAATAAACTAATTCACCGAGCGGGCGTACGATGGTAGAAGCAAACAAGAGCACAGAAAGAGGGCCAGGCTAACAAATCGATATGGATTTGGAAAAGCGAACAGATAGCCAGATAATCTGGCACA
Organism: Glossina morsitans morsitans; assembly: GCA_001077435.1. NCBI lineage: Eukaryota > Metazoa > Arthropoda > Insecta > Diptera > Glossinidae > Glossina > Glossina morsitans. The sequence continues at coordinate 39,447 of CCAG010000288.1, read as the reverse complement.
CGAATAGACAGATCCATAAATGAATGAGTATGTGACTGGGTTGATAAACAAACAAAGGAACAGTGGATGACCGAGCCGACGGACGCATAGATTGACGGGCGGGCAAATGGATCGAAAGACGAGTAGCTGAATAAATCTAATGTATACCTGCAGGAATTGGGATCTCTTACGCGTCATAATGAATATGTTACGAATAAACTGATAATATTAGCATACCCTTGTTTAGCTGAGCAGATGCTACGATAATATTTCAAACAAAATATCACGTTCGAAATGTTCTTGAACTACGCGTTTATTGTTACTTTTATCATTGTGAGTGACTGTTAATATTTACGTCTATAAGTTAATTCATTTTTAAACTATTGCGTTAATATTACTGTTTAACTAGTTGTTTTTTAAGGTTATTTTTTCACATCAAAAAAGAAAGAGAACAAGTTTTACATCCTCCTTCTTTGTTTTTATTACTTTACATTCGTATTTGTGGCGTAAGCGAAAAAAACAAGTAAGAACATTAGAGTCGAGCATGCCGATCAATAAATAACTTACACCACCCTCGCCTGGTATAACTATTCGCTTGGTTCGGTAATAATACATCAAAGATTGTACATTAATTTGATGCGAAGACATGCTTTTCACAAAAGCCCGCATATTGGAGGATGTCCAACACATTACGTTACGTGATGCAAATTTACGAAACTTAATTTACTTCCTAAAAATGTTTTTATTCTTCAGTTTCCGTTATAGAAAACTGGAAATTTTCTTACATTTTCTTGCTGACAACACTTATATATGTTGGGGTCTAAAAAATAGACCTATTTCCTATTGCTAATTTTGTTTGGTTATTTTACTACAATGGACCAATTTTCCTCATAAAATATTAAAAATTATATCTTTTTCTGAAGCGCTTCTTTTTTATATGGAGCGGGGTCCACGAAATAGACTTATGCAGTTCAAATTTTGTCCGTTAAAACTTTTATGTTAAATTACTATCAGGAACAAATTTTCATCATAAAACATTAACAATTAGGACTTTGTGGCATATAAGGGTTTACAATTCCTTATTAGAATCCTACGTAGTCCAAATTCGATAAGGTTGATTTCTTTGTCAATTTACTATTGTGAACCAATTTTCCCCATGAAATATTAAAAATTAGGCCTTTTTACGTTTACATGTAAACTCATACCGTAGGAACGGTTATATGGGAAGCGGTTAACAAATTTGCCCAAGCAGAACCAAATATTTCATACCAATTTAGAACGACGAAGTACTACTACATAGCGAGTTTTCTCGAAAAATTTTGAATTTTGCAGTTTTTTTTGCGTATTACGAAAAAGTAAACAGATACGAACCATTGTCATTAGGGCTCGTCTTTGGGTCAATACACGTCAGTGTACCAAATTTCATCACAATCAAAAATTGCGAACTATAGGTTGAACAGAAATTTACATAGACAGACTTTAGACGAACAGACAGACAAACGATATAAGAAATGTTGTGTCTGGGTGCTACATACGTCCACAGAAATTTAATATACTCTGTATCACACGCGATGTAGGTGCACCATACCATTATATATACATTCTAATCCACCCTCCTGAGATATATTATACGCGCCGTGTCTTATTACGTACACAATATAGCACAATTTATAAATACAGCATCGGTAGCTGGAGAGCAAAATTGATTTGATATGTTTTTCCTTCGTCTACTACTATTCTTATATTATTTTCTTTTCATAATATACGATTTTTCTGCATTATTAATTACGTCCATGATTGTGCAAACATCCGTCATCTATATACAAGACGTTTATATATGTACATGTAATTCATTTTAAGAGAGGAGTTGGATTTTCTTTCAAACAGATTTTGGATTTCCTTCTATTTATTTTGCGCAAAGTTAACGAACACGATTTATAACGAGCATTAAAAGATCGCCTTATGCCGAATAAAAAAATTTACTCTTGTTTGCATTATTAATGTTTAACTCTCGCTTGTGCACTCTGTGCGTACGTCCGTTACCAATTGTAGTTTTCATAATTATGCGTTTATGGTCAAATCACCATTACATTGAGTCAAAATTCTATAGAATTTTTTCTATATACGCTTTTATAGATAATGAACAATAATTATTTTGCCATAAACATAATGAAATTCATATTATAAAAGCAAAGATAGACAGACACTAAACAGGAAGATGTATGTATATGGTTGGCTTTTATCATGAGTAGATTCTAAAAATAAATATGTACTACATTTCAAGTCATTCTTAAGAATCTTCTTCGGTACATATGCATAAATGTGTATATATAAAATATTTTCAGAAAACTTTTTATTAACTTAAAAACTTAAAAATATTTCATGTCGAAAAAAATTGTTGAAAACTGTAAAAAAAGTAATTGCAAAAAAAAAAAAAAAAAAAAAGAAAACAAATTTTTTATATATACACATGTACTGTGCCCAAAAAGTAAGACCAATATTCGATATAAATTCCGCAGGTATATTGAATATCGAAAAATTTCTTTTTTTTTAATTTGGCAGCACTATGACAGACATCAGCACCAAATTTCACATCATAAATACCGTAAGCGTTTCAAAGACACAAACAGTATTTTTTTCGTTTCGGGCAAAAATATTTAGGATATTGCGGAAAGCTTTGGTGCGCAGACTTTGTCGGAAAGAAACGTTTACAATTGATGTAAACAGTTCAAGGAGAGCGGAGGACGGATTGAAGACGACGATCGTGCCGGATGGCCACCAACTTCTGCCGATGAAAGTCACGTCAAACAAATCAAAGTTTCGGTGCTAAAAAAGCATCGCTTAACAATTAGGGACCTTCCTAACGTTGTTGGCATTTCAAACGCATCAGTCAACAAAATTATAAAAGATATTTTGGGTATCAAGAGTCGTTATCGTCATTTCGTTTACTTCCGAAAAAACTCAACTTTTTCGAAAGAAAAGTGCCCCGTTAAAATCTGTGAGGACATATATTTTTGAATATCAATCAGTCATGAGACGCATTCTTATGGGAGATGAGACTCAATTTTAGGTGTACAACCCGGAAACAATCAATCAGTCAATTAAGCGAATATCTTGTAAACTGTGACGAAAAATCGAAAAAATCGCGTCAAAGTCGTTCAAAAATCAAGGTGATGTTAACAGTTTTCTTCGATTATTGCGGTGTTGTGCACTCTGAATTTCTTACGATGGGTCAAATTGTTAGTAAAGAATGTTATTTGAATGTTATGAGTCGCTTGCGTGAAGTTATTCCGCCGGAATTGTGAAAAGACAACTCTTTGCGCCATCTCACAATGCATTGGTTCTTTGAGGCCATTTCGTTAAAAATTCAATCCGTATCTTTCCAAAACCACCGTATTCATCTGATTTAGACTCATGTGACTTCTGGCTATTTCCTAAGCTCACAAGACCACTCTGGGGACAACGTTTTATCTCGACTGAACAGATATAGTTTGAATCGCAGAAAGCTTTGAAGGCCATTACAACTGTCTTGATGATCAGAAAAAACGCTGGCATAAGCCTATAGTCCGTAAGGAGGACCACTTTGAAGGCGACGAAATAAAATTTGGAATAATAAATGGATTTAAAAAATATAGAATTATATTGATCTTACTTCTTTAACAGAATATATATATATATAGGTATATATATATGTATTACAAAAGAACTAGCAAAACGTTATTCCTTTTAGAATAAGTATTGGATACCTATCTAAAAACTTAAATACATTTTTTGCAGCACTAATATGGACTTGGAAAATATTCAATGTAGGATAAGCGTGCCATTTACATCGATGTCTTGTGGATTGTTGTTTGATGGGGAGAATACACATTTTATACTCCTAACTCAAATGGTAGTAATACAGTGATCAAAAAAAAGTAGTAAGAGATTTAAATTTAAATCCGAACAATTAAGTTTTTATTTTGTAAACTCGCAACACACAGGTTGACATCTTTATCAAATGTCAAGCTTATCTCATATGTGGTCACTAAGTAACGCTTGCTTACTTTCATCTAAAAATGTTCATTATACTCTACACAACTTGTGGTACAAGTGTATATTAAGTGTGTGCGGATGTGTACAATACAAGGAGTGACAAGGAAGTGTAAGTTGAATTCCTGGTGTAAAAATCTCGAAAAATCGATACTTGTAAACGGCCCGTTGCGCTGAAATAATATTCTTTATTAACGCGGCGGACGAAATTCATAATGCATATCGCACCACGGTAATCGAAGGAAACTTTATTTTACCTTATTTTCTGATCAAAGAAAATGCTCGATTTCTATTAAAGGTTGCGGCAGTTTTTTCAGTCCACGCAGGCACACTACATTCATTTCTCAACGTTATTGCTTTAACATTGAATATTGAACAAACTATATACCAAACTATATTCCTGGTAGTTTCGAAAAAGACAGCAACATTCGGCAGGGACAACTGAAACGATCCAGAGCTTTGCGAAATCTAAGAAGACACATCTGTTACATGTGGTCCTCAAATTATACGCCTAAAGAACTAAAAGGTATTAAGAAGCAAAACTTTTCCTTCCTACTAAACGAAAAACTTATGTTATTGCAATGGGATAACGCATGCAGATCAGTGTTTCGTCAAAAAAAAAAAGAATGAAAGAAAAACATGAGAATGGGCAATCGGACAGGCAGGGACACTTGGGACATTCTCTCTTTTCTCCCAGATGTTTTGTTTTATACAACAAACTTCACATTCTTACTCAATAATATAGTAAATGTAGCAAAATTATTAAAAGAAAAATATGCTTTGTATTTCAACGCAGGTTGAAAAACTTTTTACCATAAATTATTTACTCTTCAATGATGATACGAATTAACGAGAGTGTGTCAGCTCACACGCCATTACTTGCCCATAAACAACACCATAATTATGCCTCAGTCACTTGACATTTTTTCCTATTTCTGTAACTGACTAAAGACCCATAAAATGATGGAGTTTGGCATGTTTAGGGGGATACAGAGGGGACCTAAACGCTGGAAGGGCTCAAGGCCATACCAAAAAGTGCATGTCAGAAGTATTTCGACAAATGGAAAATGCGATGGCAAAAGCATGTTACGTCTAAGGTGGACAACTTTGAAGCATACAAAGTAGATATTGATGAATAAATAAACATTTTTCCAGAGAAATGAAAGGTCGCTTTTTTTTTTTTTGAACACATTTAGTATATATTTTTGTTGCAAAATTCGACTTCATCAACCTAGTCTTCTTCTTCAATAATACTATAGTCAGTTTAACGGTTTGCCGTGTTCATAGAACGATTCGTTTCAGTTTGTACAATGATCTTAATGATTAATTGAATAAAATTTTGTTCCTTGGTGTATACTTTTGCGGTTTATCAACAGACAATACTCGCTGCGGGCCAGAATTACAGAATCAGTTAGATCGGGTATCAAATGCATGAACTTCAGTTCATGCAAAACTGCCACTATTGCCATTGAAATGTGATTCCGTGTTTTTTTACTACTGTCAACGAACGCGACCTCCCATGTGCCGATTTTTCCCATGCCTGACTTTTGATTCAGCATATGATGGTCACGGCATGTACTATTTCTCTAATCTTAATTCGACGGTCGTCCACTATCATTTGTAGAGCTTCAGCGATATTTTCGTGCGTGAGAGCAGTCTTTTGTCACGTTTTAATACAGTCTGTGCCGAGTCCACGTACACCTTGGCCAACTCGCTTTTAATTTGTGTTGGTCTATTGTCTTTTTAAAAGCGGATACTTAATGACAGTCCGATAGCCAATTGCCCATATGTTTGGAAAAGCACTGACGTCGACAGCAGTTGCGTGCAAATGTATTTTATGTCATTTTCACGGGCCAAAAATTTGAGGAACTTAGCTGGACATTTGAACTTTAACAAAACCATCACAGAAGGACGATTCAGGCAACAACTGAGGCGAATGATGGATGGAAGGAAGGAATGCTGTAAATAAGAGTTAAATAAAATGTCCTACGTCAAAAATGTCTTTTTTCACATATTCCTTTTAATAAATGATAAACTTATGCTTAGAACCGTATTGTCCCATTTTGATTTATTTTCTTTGGATTTTCGTGGAAGGTTGAGACCTAGAATTTACTTATACAGCAGTGCAGGCTTTTACAATAGTACATAGGTCAATAAGTACTGGGACTAAATAAGAGGTAATATATTTTTTTTGAAAAATTTGCCTTTTCTATCCACATGGACTGCTTCGAAAGTGATAGAATCTGTCCAACGCTTTTCTTGGACTTTCATACGCTCGCTTTCTTTGAAGGTACCGTCAAGATCTTTAAATTATATGCGGGTTTACACCCTTCGAAAATAATTAGAATTTGTTGTTTGGGAGACGATAATTTTGTGGCAGTTCCGGAATTTATTGATCAACACGTTATATGCAAATAGCATAAGTTGTTTATTAAAAGTTTACCTTTTATCAGGGCAAATGGTATAAACATTCCTACGAGCAAATAACTTATGATATTGTCTAGAGAAAGATGGAAAGGGTATTACAGCTTTGTGGGTCAGTCATCAATTGAATTTACTGATAATGTATCGTTTTGAGCAACTCGTTAGCTTGCCGAATAGTATTTTAAAACTAAATTCGCTCACTCGGTAAAGGCAAATCACTTCCCGATTGGGCAGACACCCTCCAAGCTGCAGCCGCTTCCCTATGACTTTGTCTTTCCTCATTTCTTTCCGACCGTTGCCGCATTACAAAAATAGGGTACATCCCTCAATCGTGATTGGTCTTATAATAAAAAAAGAAAATAAACTCTGGGGATCCCATAATAGGCACCAAAAACCCCGCAGTTCTACGCGAAAGCCTACAACAAACAGCAGATATACAAGTGAAAAATTCGATACAAAGACTATTACTAGACTATATATTCAAAGACTATATATTCATGTGAAGCTCAGTACAGACTTTTTCAAGTACTATCTACCTAAATGCGACTCCAGTGCATAAAGCTACACAAAACCGTAATTCGTACGAAATACTGGCCTAAAGCACAGTGTAATGTTACGAAGACTATCTAGTTCATTGAAAAAGTGGGTGGAATCCGTCAACGATAAAAAAAAAAAGTCCTGCCTGAAGCAGATTTTTGATCTAAAACTTGGTATGATCAATTCCAATATATCGCTTTGATGCTGTGGGTGTCAAAAATTCGCTCTAAAACATGTATAGATTTTTTTACTTGCACTAAACATATTTTCATGCCGTAAAACTCAATGGTATTAGAAAAATTCAATCTGATCTGAATGTAAAAGATTAACTAGGAACTCGCCCGTACGACAAGGAATATCATTAAGAATATTTATGTATTTACGCATGGAAACTCTTATTCACTGTATATGGCTTGCAAAAGAAATGAACCCTTCAGATTTTCACCGCAAACGGCGAAATGTTCGTACATGTCTGAAAAATCCGTAATGGGTACCTTTAAGATTTTAGCACAAAAGTAATGATTATAAAAAAATAAAAATGAGTATGTTTGTAAAAAGTAAAAACACCATAGTAGAAGACGATCCATTCATTAAATACCCTGCACCACCCTACAGTTATTTATATAACGACTTTTACAAGGTGTTATGTGGCAAATGATCGAAAAGCGTTCCTTCTTGAGCAAAAACGCGTCAGCCTACGGGATTTCACAAAATATCTCAAAAATTTCAAACTGTTGGCTGATCACAAAGTGGGCAGACGGCTGGGCGGACAGACAAGCTTATAATAAAATGGTGATGAATGAAATTAATTAAGTGAATAATAAAATGTGGGTCTATTTCTAGAACTTGTGGGATTTTGCCTATATCCGCATTCACTTCGCACCCTTACACCACAAGTGGAGTAGGGTATAGAAACTCAAAATAAAACTTTTGAGAAATTTTCTTTCTTTTACTTTTTTAAAAATATATTCATTTATAACATTTTTTGTTTTTTTTTTAAATCCGCCTGAGTGAGCGAGTAGGCTATGGATCTCGACTAACAAGTCAATGGTAGTGGGTTTAAATCTTAAGCGCGGTAAAATTTTCAATAAAACCGGTAGCCATGGAGACTTGTGTTTTAAGACTTTAGTTTTATGATAAAATCATAAGAAAAACATGAATGGATTCATACAACACCTTCTCAACACTAAGAATCCTTGTCACGTTTATATAAATCTCTTGTCCTTTACTTATCTATGTTTAGATGAAGCCAATGTATATATATATATATATATACATAAAGACAAACAGTAGTAACAAACTTGATAATCAACTTAATACAATCTTTTGGAAGCCGGTGTGGGTTAAAGTAAGTAGAGAAGTAGATGAAAAAAAGAAGACGCAGAAGAAAAAAAAATTATATTGAACTCAGTTGCATTTCTTAAATTGATTTGTGCAATTAATTGAGGAAATCAGTTAAAAAAAAATCGAAACAAAATTCCTGGTGAACTGAAAACATTTCACAAATTTACGTGTGTTGAAATACACATGTACGCTCACAATTATATACACCAACACACGCATCACTTACTAACAGGGTATACTTACATATTTTTGTATAAAAGGAAAAAATAAGAAATAAAAAAAAATAAATAAATAAATAAAAGGAAATAAGAAGAAGCAAAAAAAAAGGCTGAAAGACTGATGAGGCTTAAATTGCAGTCACAGTTGTTGTAATTAATGAAAGCAAACTAAATAACAATAATGATCATGACGATCATGATGTTGATAATAATGATGATTATAATGATGATGATGATGATGATGATGATAATGATGATGATGATGATAATAATGATAATGATGGTAATAATGATAATTATCGTTATTTTTATCATTATCATTGACATCATTATCATTTATCATTATCCTCATTATGATGCTATTGAATGTTTAATGGCAGGATCATGTCTAAAGTTCGTTAGCAACAAATTGCTTTTATGTGAGGTTTACATGATGTGACAATATTTTGTGCGAATAACATCAGCAAAAACAACAACAACAACAACAACAACAACAATCATTACAACTATAACCACGAACAATATTGTTCTTGTTATGTTTGATGGTGAACAGAAAAACGTTTGTTAACAAATTCCCATATTGTTGTTATTGTATTTGTATTGCCGTTAGAGTCATGTTTATTGTGATTAGTTCAAAAACAAAGAAATTTACTTGTAGGTTTGTTGTTGTCATTGTTTAATGTTTAGTTCTTTTCGTTCTTTGTAATTTGTTCAATTTTATTTATTTGTTCGTTTGTTAGTAGTTAAGTTTTTTCTCTCATTTTTTAAAACGTCAATGCTTTAGATAAACGAACCAGTTTTTGCTAAGCTAGTTGCATATATAGGTAAGCAAGCATTGGAAGGAAAATCATCTAATGTTGCCTGTGCAAGTACAACTGCACCAGCAGCTGTTGCCACTGCCCCCTCCACTTTTGACGGTATTTTTTTTTTTTTTTTTTTTTTTTATTCATTATTATTATTTATTTATTTTTTTTTTTGTTTATGCTTTGCTTTGCTGTTTCCTACATAAATTTTGGCTTGAGTTTCATTGGTTCGTTGTGTGTGTGTCGGCGCAGCGTTGCGGTTGTGGAGATTTAACACGTTCTGTAAAGCTCGATTCCGAGATAAATCGAAAGGTGCAAGAATATTAATTAATAATTCCGATCACAACTTGTAACTCTGTGTCGGCGTAGTTTGTTGGCCACGGTTTGGCATGCGAATTAATCGCTAAATACCAGACAACAGACGATGACGATGACGACGACGTCAATGTTCATTGCATCAATGTTTAGATGACGTTTCTGGTTTCTTGTTTTTTTCTTTTTCTATTTCCTTACATATCTGTTAATATCTGCATCGGTCGCAAATTTGGTTTTCTAACGAAAATTCGTCTAAATATTTATTTCAGACATGTTATTATCTCCTGACCTTTGTTATACTACTACATAGACATTGCACTGTTTAATATTCAAATGGGAAAGAGTCCCGTAAACTAATAGTGTCCTTCATTTTTTTTCTCTTCGCGCGCAGTAGTTCTCAAAAAAACTTAAACTCCATATTCTATGAAATAATACTGGGCGACGCGTGTTTGTTAAGTTATTTAATAATTGGGCGACATTAGAGGAACAAAAAAAAAAATTGATTATAAAAACTAAACAGAAATACGAAATACGAACATAAATAAAAAACAGAATCAATTTTTATTTTATTTGCATCGCTACCCTTTCCCTTTAAGTGTAAACTTGGAGAGAACTTACAATAGGAGTTGGGAAGGCAGGACAGAAGGCGGGGAAGAAGAAAATGTATGTTCTTCATAATACACCCGGTCGCGTTCAAATTGCATATTACACCCGCTTTATCAGCTTTCTTGGCTCTAGCTGTTTGTTTTATTTGATTGCTTGACCGCACGCCAACTTTGCACGATTTCATTCTTTCCATAGCGTCTCGTTAAATCTTCCAAATCGTCGCTAGATAAGCCATTTACTCCAATGATTTCGCTTTTTTACTTTTCTGTACAGACCCAGCTAGTTAAGTTCATCTAAATTGTAGTCTTCTACGTCACGATCATCCAATTAATGTACAAAATTAACGCGCTCTTGCTTCGAAGGAACTTTTTCCATTTCTTTCCGGAAAACTTTCAGTTTAAATCCTCTCACTTGAGACGTTTTAAAAAAGTTATGATTGAAACTTTCCTAGCTATAAAATAGCATTATAATGATTGACCCGTCTCTGGCTTCTTTTCCACGAATATATCGTATTCTAAACAAATCTTTTTGATCTTTTCAAATACCTACAGCAATAAGCTCTGATGTGAGCAAAATTGTTTTTTCTATACAAACGTTTGCCGTTTCAATTTATGTAATCACAGGCATTCTTCTTCTTCTTTCTTAAAATTGAGATAGGAAGTTGAAATAAGTGAAACATAACCTAAAGTGGATTTTCATAGATAAAATACGGCAAGTGGAGGCTTTTCTATCTTAAATAAAAAACCAAAAGATAAAGATAAAAGTAACAAACGCTTCCAAGTTAACCTTGAAAACGCTTTGTCCACGTTTCCAAAATTAGCAAAAATACCCGCTCGATTTACATAAACATATACGATTATATTTTTCCTCCAAGGCAACAACAACAGGCGTCGACGGTAATTCTTGATAAATATCAAGTCAATCCAAGTAAACCGTGCAATTTGTAATAGTGATGATGATTTTAATTTCATTAATTTATTACTCCTTTCTTAGGTCTGTCCTGTTAACGAGCCGAAGGAAAAATTAAAGTCTAAGCTTTTTTTAGTGGTGGCAGCGAACGTTTGAAGTTGAACACGAGAGATAGAATAAAGTTATTATTATGTGGTTTTCACTCTGCTCTTCCCATATAATAATGTTTAACATGCAAAATTGGCATAATAGGCGTCTTTACGTATATTGGAAGGCAATTATTAGAATGGCATATATGGCATATATTTAGTCATAAACGCCAGGAGCCCACAGATGGAGAGAACACATATGAGGTGCAAATGCTTAGCAATTGTTTTTCCTTTTCCGATGCTTACAAATCTGTTTTTATAATATTTACAGTTAATCAGATAATGTTCTTACTGTACCTTAAACGTGTAAGTTACATAAATGTATTTGACGACAATAAAAAAATTAAAACAGAAACGATTGTGATAATATTCCATTGAAAAAACTAAACCAAATAAAACAAAAACAAAAAAAAAAGAAAAGAAAAGAAAAGAAAAGGAAGCAATAAACTACACTAAGTTACGATCAGGACAAAAATCTGAACGAAAAAGCAATAAATATGAGAGTAGGTGATAAAATAATAGAACAACATTATAAAACAAGTGATAGTTAGCTGCAGATCCTTTCCAACAGGGTTTGTCTACCAAGCGAAGATTCGGTGATAAGATATCTCAACGGTGTCAAGTGGTGGTATGTTATAATGTGCGTGTGCGTGTGCGTGTGCCTGTGCCTATGTTTGTGACTCTTCATGAATTTGTAAAGTTAATGTTATAGTTCATAATTTTTGATCGCACACCGGTTATGAATTCTTTAAAATAAATAAAGCAATAAAAATCATTAACTGGGCAAAGAAAAAACAAAGTTACAAAAAACGACAAAATAAATAAATAAAAACCACACAAAGGACACCAAACGATATTGTTAATATGTGGAAAATAAAGAATAAAAGCCACAACAACATAACGTAAATATATGAGCATAAACACACGCATACACACACACACACACACACACACACAGAGAGAGAGACACACTTACATACTACTACTATTATTGATGTTTATCAGTTTAGTTTTGGGTTTTGTGAAGGCGTTCTCCGTGTGCCTGTTAAGCGTAAACACACACTAACATTGCGGCTGTGCATAACATTCTTCCGATAGACTTTTTTGTTTTACTTACTAACTACTTGGCACAATAATGTACAGGTAGCCAATCGTCCTCTACACCTACCTAAACTAACCTTGTACAGCCATAATTTTTAACCAGCCACGACAAAAATGATGAACTGTATGACATTTTTTCCGCTGCCATATCATCATCATGTGCCTGACCAGGTATGATCGTAAATTTTCAAAATTTAACAACAACAACAAGAGGAGAAAAAAAAATTAAATTCAACTAAAAATCCAGATCTACCACAAATTTATCACAAATATAAGTGTTTCTGGAAACGCGGTGATAATTCTTTTGAATTTCAAAAGCATAAAAACATTCTTATGCTGTCCATGTTTATAAGTTAAGTTTCCATTCATTTATTTTTCTTTTTTTTTTCTCTTTGACTTTATACAAAATGCTTTTAACTACTTTTTTCTTCTTTAAAAAACAAAAAAAAAAAAGAAAGAGCTGAAGAGAATAATATGTAAACGTTTTTATTTATACCAAACGGTAATTTGAGCCGTTTTTTCGGGGGGGTTGTTTTTGTTGTTGTTCTGACGTGTTGTACCAAGTCAAACATCGATGCTGCGGTTTTATAGAATTGTTGATGATTTTTATGGTTTTCGGTGGCAGCCACTGACACATTATTTTATTGTTTATGTTCTGCGTACCCAACTCTCACTCGTACGGGCATGTTCCCCGATATACGTGTACACGTTTATAGGAATTACACAAAAGATGACAAGATAAGATTCGGATGGGTTAACTTGTTTAAATCGCAATAAGATGGTTCGCATATGCCTTAACAATACTTTAAAATCCGCCTGACGACATGTTTATTTTGTTATTCCGTTCGTATGCATCGTGCTGCATAGAGCATCGGAGACCTTATACCGCAATATTCTCGACATTCAATCTAATCTGTTCTTCCGTCGGGCATATGCTGGCTGGCATTCTTACAACGTTAAACCTAAGACAGAATAGCTGAAATTTGTTACATACATATATTCGTAATGGAATTCTGCAGGTAAAATTTGTTTATCTCGTCTAAATAGTTGATGTCATTTTAACAAGTATGAGTTCTTCTAAATGATTTTCATCTTCAATTTATCGACTTCATATCTAGATAGTAGTAGATCGGACGCAGATAGATGCATGCAATCAATAAAAATTATTTTTTATTTCTTACTGCAGTAATAACGAGCAGTAGTTTTCTATTCACCACCCAAGGTCGAGGGTACACGTTCTTTGTGTCAGAACGTGTACAAGAACAAGCAGAAGGAAACCTCAGTAATCTCATAAAGTATGTATATTCTAGGTCAGCATCAAATTTTGAATCGATCGAAACCATGTTTATCTGTCCGTCCGTCTGTCTATATAAGTCGTGTTCAAATTTGGCATAAACATTGGAAATTTTCGCGCAGAAGTTGATGTTGGAAATAGGCCAAATCTGTCGAGGGACACGTTTACAGTACCAAATAACAGTGACAAACACATCCGTTTTCAAAAGTAAAAAAAAGGATGTTTTTTTGCTCATTACGTCGACGTAATATTATAGAGTATCATAATTTGATTTATATGTCAAAACCTTGTTACCGTTCAGGGCAAAGTTTTAGAGGCTCCATAAAATATATACACTTCACATATACATATACATATATATACATTTGACTAGTGTCAAATTGGGAATGAACCTAGGTATGTCCATCGCGTCGTTTGTCCATCGATCTGCCTGGCTATCTGTGCAATATTCATAACAAACATTCGCCCATCTTCAAACACAGAGGTGTCAGTTTAAAATTTGATAAAAATATTGCATACAAATTGGTGTTGAAAAGAAGCCAAATCGGGGGCCAGGGCATACGTCTACCTAAAATAAGAACCCCTTTGCTTTCTACGGTTTTTTGCTTATCGCTCATAACCTACATCAGATAAAGCTATAAAAAGGTTTTTTGTATATTCGAAAGGTGATCCTGCAGTATCTGGAAGAAATGGACACAATCGGCCACGCCTCATCAATATTATAAAACATTAAAATTTTATTCCTTTCCTAAAGCACCTGCAATATGCATAAGGAAGCTTCATAGAACCGACAAAGCGTGTACGTACAATATCAAATAGCGTCCGTTTAGGCATGCCTGTCCTTCCGTCTTTTAGCTACTGTGTTTCTCTACTTCAAATTTGGCAAAAACATTGTAAGTTATTGTAGGCATTTTGATATTGGAAGTTGGCAAAATCAGCCCAAGAGCATCGTTACTGCGAATACCTCTGTTTTTTGCTTCTTGCTCACAAACTACAACAATAAAAATCTGTATATTCTATAATAAAATAGCGATGGTGGGTATAGAAGGTTCGGCCACAGTCGAATATTATTATCTTACTAGTTTATTTTTATATCCATCACCGAATATACCCCTCACATTCATTTGCATCGCCCAGAAGGAAGCTTCACAGACCCCACAAACTATATATTTTCTTGATCAGCATCAAATTTGAAGTAAAAAATTGGTTTCGGGTTTGTCACAAACTATAGGTGATAAATATATAAAAATTTGAACGCATAAATGGTAAAAATTGACCATGCCTACCCAATATTATAGTGTATCAAAGTTTAATTTTTTTTTTTGAATAAGTTTATGACTCGCGGAAATACACTGCAAAAACTATAAGGTATACAAATTCTTGGCCAGTTTTAAATTTGGAATGCACCTAAACATGTCCGTCTGTCCATCTGCCCAACTGTATATTATAGTATATTGTCGTTAATCTATAAAGTAGAATATAGTACAGTAGAGTTTAAGCAATGACTAGATGCCATGAGAAAACAAAAAAATCAGTTAAAATGACTTTCAAACAAGACAATTAAGAAAGCGATGTACTATGAATGCTCGGCGTATTTCAAACAACTTTATAGAAAAACTAATTTCATTCATTGATCAATTTGTCTCGTTCAAAGTAATCTTGTTCGTTGCTGTATGTCTAAAGTGCTTAGCACAAATTCAGAATAGTTGCATATTCAAAGAACAGAGAATCTATGCTAATGATCGTTTACATTAAATATTCATTTATAAAATACATTCGTTTGGTAAAGAAATATTGAGAGATTTGTTTTACTAAATGATATTTGGTGTCATACATCGGTTACAATTAATCAGATTGCGTTACATTGACTTGCGTTTGAAAGGTAAAATTTCAGTCTACGTCCATCGTGTTAAAACGAAAGTTATTGAAAATTCAGAGAAATCGCTAAAGCTAAAAAAAATTATTGGTGCTTACGATTAAAATGTTCTAACAAAGACGACAGCATCGCGTTGGTTTCCTTGCTTATGTTCTAGAACTTTCAATTTCAAATCGATCTGATCGATCAGTCACTGAAAAGATCGATAAAATCTTACAAAAACTCGTACAAAATCGATACATATGCTGTCGTAATTGTGCTAAGAGATTCTATATCGAAACGATTTGGAGTAAATTTCCTTAAGATTGTATATTAAAAGAATTTCGATACTGTCGATAAAAAATCTCGTTGACCGAGCTTTACCAGTGAATAGTTACTAAAACGCGATGAGCAAAAAAAAAAAAAAAATGTTGTTTCCTTCTGGAAAACGGCGGTGTTCTCAGTTTACTTGCTATTGTAGGCGTGCCCTTCAATCTTCACTTGCGTGCAAAAACCTCCAATTTTTCTGCCAAATTTGAAGCCGATAGCTCCAATAGCCGGCGGCCAGGAGAACGTTAATAAGAGACATTGAACACATAAACGGACAGACAGACAGACAGTTGCGAACTGTGACGCTTCCTTCTGGACGCAGCAGACACTATGATGGATTGAATACTTCGACTCATGTTTTGGCGATGCGTGTAAAAATATTTCATCGCGTTGTAAATACATAATACACCATTGCACGCTGTCACGTGCTCCCATGTAAGTCTATATCGAACAGTTGCACTGTCACATGCTCTTGCGTACACATGGACTATCCCCTTAGATACTGGATGAGAATCTTCTTATTCCAAAGTTAATATATGTAGTAAATTAAATTTTGTCAGGAAATACAGTGTAAAATACAATGTAACAAATTGGTCAAGCGATTGGTAAAAGCTTCCTTTTCTAAAAAGTCGACTATATTCAAGTCTACTGCAAGAGGGATACAATCGTACTTATAGTCTTATAAGATTTCCATCCGTTTTATATGCATCACCTAAGGATGAGGGCTATACTGATTTCGTCAAAATGTTTGCAACGACGAGAACGAAGCATCAAAGACCGCACAGAGCATATATATTCTTAATCAACATTAAATTCTAAATCGATTGACGCATTTTCGTTTGTCCATTAGCCCGTCTGGCCGTCTGTCCTTCTCCGTAGCGTCTATTGTAAACATTTTCCTGGCCGCAAAAAGGAAGCTATCGGATTCAATTTCGGCAGTGACGTTGGAAATTCTTGCACACAGGTTGAAAATGGGCCAGATCGGTAGAAGCACCACGTAAACTGAGAACACCTCTGTTTTTCAAAAGGACCGAAAAATTGGTTTTTTGATCAATTCTCATAAACTATAGCAAATAAGTGTACAAAAGTTTGAATGGATATTCTATGGTCGATATTGTACCATTCTATAAAACCAGTCTATAAAAATGGAAAAATTGGCCACGCCTACCCAATATTATAGTGTATCAAAATTTCATTATTTTTTCAATACCTTTATAACAAGCACAAACAAGCGCCAAAAACCACATAAAGTGTTCAAATTCTTTTCCAGTTTTAAACTTCTTGTCCGCCTCTTCGTTTGTCCATCTGTCTATTTGCACAGTTTTGCAGTATTTGTGGTAAACATTCTTCCGCTAGCGAAAATGAAGATATCGCCTAAAAATTTGCAAAAGAATTTGCAATTGACCTAAACTTTTCAAAGGACACACCTACAACGCCCACATGCCTCTACGACAAAAACTTTTATTTTGAAAATAGGAAAATTCATCTGCGCTATCCATATTTTAAAGCATGAGAATTTTGTTCTTTTACCTTTTCGGTCTTGTCTTGCTGTAAACGGTGAAGGGTATAAAAGGTTCGTTCCCGACCGAATTTAATTTTCCCACTTGGTTTTTATAGAACGGCCTAAAAAATATTCCTCAGTTTATGCATTGAACTTAACGCTTGATTGAAATCTTTTTCTTGAAGCCTTCTTTTGAAATTGCAAGCAGACAATACCCATTGGGGATAGATGTAAAACAGAAGGCGAATGGAGCAGCGATTCGATTGCGAGTGAATGCTATATCCATAGGGAAGACGCCTTTCTTGCGCCCAAATTTTCATAAAAATAGTGAATATACTGAACGTGAGGTATTTTTCGTATTTTTGCCTTTGGATTATCAAGATCCATTTTGAGCGTCCACTGCCTTCATCAAACTACCGATAAATTGTTATTTTCAACAAGACAAAGTTTTCATAACAGTTTTTAAGTCAAAGCATGCAATGTATTATCAGCTTACCTTGCAAGTGTTACAAGTAAATGTGGAATCATTCACTGATAAAATACGAATATGATTAGAATAACAATTTACGATTCCTAACTGAAATCGTAAAATGTTCCTACTTATTCGAAATTTATCAAAATGTCCCGATTCTGTGTGAAGGATAATTTGCAAAATTAAAATACAAATTCTTTAGCAGAATTTTTGGAATTATTACAGTAAAACTTTTCATTCACATTCGCAAGTGCATGTGCCGTTGTTCACAGTATTTGTAGAAGATTTTCGCAGAGAAGTAAACAAAAAAAAAAAAAAATAAGAAAAATAAGAAAAATAAGCGTCTGTCAACAATTATTACACAACTTCAAATGCGAAATTCCGCGACTTGATGTCCTTTTCTTATCAAACACCACACAAATGTTGAGAAAGTCTTCATTCAGGAACAAGGAGCAACAACAATAACAACTAAAAACATTAACGTAATAAATGCAATAGAATGCGTTTGATGTTGTTGTGAGCTATGTCAATAAAATACGTCAACTTGGCTCAATGCAATTGCAGCAGCAGTAGCGACAGCAACAGCAGCAGCAGCAGCATCAGCAGCAACAGTAGTAACATTAGCAGTAATAGCAGTAGTTGCAGTAGCAACGGTAGTAGAAGTAGCGAGCGAGTTTATATTAAAGATGCTGCGATAGTATAACATTATGCGTAATGTTGTGTTGTGTTCGCGCATGTATTAAAGAGTAGTGGCGCTACGCTTTGTAACAAAAGTCACGAGATAAATCCAATTAGTCTGATATTTGTACTTTTTATGCGACAATTCTCATTAAAAATACAAAAACAACAACAATAAAAACCAACAGCGAAAGCATTAGCTGCAGCAATCGCCACGATAACAAGAAATCCCCATAAAAATGTGTAATATTGGAAATACACGAGAATGAGAATAACAACAACAACAACGGCAGCAATATCATACAATAACAATAACAGCATTGCGAACTTAAAGAAAAATCACAGAATTAAACATGTCGCAGACACTGTTTGGTAGGTTGAGAAGAACTACAAAGAGTTGTCATTAGGTTTTAATGTTTTGCGCAATCGCGCACAGACATACAATATAACGACAGCCCAAAAACAGCACCTCATAGAAAGAGTTGAGTACGTACGTATGCGTATAAAAGAAAAAAAAAAAAAAAAAAAATCAACTGAATAACACTAAATAATGAAATCACTAGGCAAGAGATATGAACAAACAGACGGACAGGTATATATGATGCGCCTCAATAATTTTATGTTAAAAAATTCAACAACAAAACCCATTATTACCAGCTTAATACAAGAGTAAACACAACAACAACTGTAACTGCAATAAATGCAATAACATCAAAGTTAACTTACTACGACAACAGCAGCAACAACAACAACAACAACAACAACAATGACAACAAAAACAACAATGACAATGATAATAATAACAGCAACGGCAACAAAAATACGTGTTGCAGTGTTTGTTGTCGCTTTTTCCAACCAAACCTATATCAACCATCGATCGTATGCCCGTTTGCTTTAAGAGTTATATCAACATTATCACTTACCTCGCATTTACCGATGACTGAGCGGCACCAATCTCTTCCATAGATTTTCTAAGCGTTCGTGGTCGATTGTTATAATGCAATAAATGAAAAATAAAAAGAAAAACCAGAAGAAGTTAATACATTTTTTTTTTTTTTTTTTTTTTTTTTTTTTATCTATTGTTGCATAAAAATACTTAAGAAATACTTATTACAAATAATCTATGTTTCAGTTTAAAATATGTGCGTATCTGAAGATGTTATGTTTTGATGTAGATGCACAAGAATGATGATAATGGTGATAATGATGGTCAGGATGATGATGATGATGATGATAATGATAATGTTGACGGTGGAAAGAAGGCAAATAGAAAGAGGAGAAGATGAGGAAAAAACATGTTAAATGCATTTTTCTTTTAAATTTAATAAAGCGGCAAATGTGTTGCGCATTAGATTTGTAAAAATTAATATCAAATACGTACAAATCGACAGTTAGTGATGATGTTGTTATATATGAGTTTAATAAATGCATTATTCGTTTTAACTTTTTTCTCCTCATATTTTCTTTTTTCTCTCTCTTTTTTTCTTTGAAGTCAAAAAAAAAAAAAATGAAAACACATTTAATTGATCAAATAGAATAATGATGCTGCGTAGTTGAATAACTTACCTATCGCCCCAGCATAATGCGTCCTCACGGTATCTGTTAGAAAGAGAAAATATTTTGGGTAATTTTCAATTTAATTAATATACATATTTTAATTACATATATAAAATTTTAATTAATAGAACAAATAGGTAAATAAAAGAGTAAAAGAATTTGGAAACTTATGTTATGTTACATTTTCCTTTGTGATTTTCATATCGTACGGTATTAATATTAATCACTGCATTCATTTCAGTCAGTTAAAGCTTTCACTTATATTTATACTCCAGTAATGAAATTTATTTCTCCTAATGTTTACAACGACACGCGTTTCGTGTCGGCTATTAGTTATATCTTTGATCTAAAGTAGTCAGTAGTATAGGGCATCTTTAATATATTACTCAATATTTCAAGGGATCGAGTAGGAAAATAAAATTTTTCTTCTTCTTCCTGTTTTTTGCAAATTTTGATTTTATTCATCAACGCGGTCGTTCGATGGTTTTGTTCCATTATAAGTAAACGAGATACGGAGTTGGCGAATGTGTTTTTGATTTTTTCTATGACCAGCCAGTAAGAGGATGTCCGCTATACATATATATATATATATATATATATATTTGTGCGGGCACGGTGGTGATCGGACAATAGCATTCCTGGTCCAAATTTCATGCAAAATAATAAATGTACCACTTTTCGATTTCTTTACAATGTCGGTTATCTCTTCCAATTTCGCTTTTACATTTCGAGCGAGAACGATTTTTTTTATACCCATCACCGAAACATGGGAAATATATTCATTTTGTCAAAACGTTTGCACACCGAGACGGAAGTCTCGGAGTCATTAAAAAATATATAAACTGTTGATCAGCATCAAATTATGAATCGATTTAAGCATTTCTATCTGCCCGCTTGCATGTCTACCCGTCTGTCCGTGTGCCCAACTAGGCAGCATCTGTGGTAAGCTATCTCTTGTTCGTAAAAATGAAGCTATTGTCTACAAAATTTGGAAAAGGAAATGAAAATGACCTCGACTTTTCAAAGGACACACCTATGCAACAAAAACTGTCAACATCTTTGCTTTTCGTGCTTTTTACTCATTACGCCTAAACGACAGCAAGAACACGACATAAATGTCTCCACTTTTATTCTGAATATAGAAAAAAGCAATCGCGTTCATTCCATATTAGAGAGTGTCAAAATTTACTTCGTTTATTTGTTTTGTCTTCTTTAGGATAACGGTGATTGGTATAAAAGATACGATCACCACTGAATATAAATTTCTCACTTCTTTTAGTCTATGTAGGATAGCGGTGATGCGTACAAAAGATTCGGCCATGATCGAATAAAATTTTTATACCCATCACCGAAGAATGAGGGGCATATTAACTTTGTCAAAATGTTTGAAAAGCCCACAAGGAATCATCGGAGACCCCGCAAAGCATATATACTCTTGATCACTATCAAACTAAATCGTTTTAATCATGTTCGTCGGCCCGTCTCTATAATGTCTGTTGTTAACATTTTCCTGGTCGCAAAAATGAAGGTATCGGTTTCAAATTCGGCAGAAATAGTAGAAGTTCCTGTATACAGATCGTTATTGAAAGGAAAATTGGCCAGAGAACACGCCAACAGTACCACATAAACTGAGAACATCTCCCTTTTTCAAAAACCCATAAAGCATATAAATTCTTGGCCAGTTTCAAATTGGGAATACGCCTAAGCATGTCCGTCTCTTCTTCTGCTCGTTTGCTCAACCATGTAGTGTCTGTGGTAAGCATTCGGCCGTTCGCAAAAATGAAAATATCGCGTACAAATTTACAATAGAATTTGGAAGTGATTTAAACTTTTCCAAAGACGAGCCTATGCGGCTAAAGCTTTTATTTTGAAAATAAAAAAACAGCCTCGCTCACTCCGTATGACAGAGCGTGAAAATTTAGTTCTTTTACTTTTTTCGTCTTTTTCAGGATAACGGCGATGAGTATAAAAGATTCGATTGTCTTATTTGTGTTTCATTAAAAAATCTTCCTCGATCATAAATTGATATTCGGATTTTCCCATTGTTTTGAGAATTCCAAAAATCAGCACCACTACAGTCGCTGTAACTTGTATATAAATGATCGACATGGTATGAAATTCTGACAAGCGACGTTTAAGAGCTTGCACTTTCCAAAAAATAATGTTAATTTTTTATTAGAGGCAACATCTACGGAGTCAGTCCTGGCGATTACTAATTATTAAGTGTATATAGCGTTGTCTGCGCATCTCGGAGAATGTCGGGGACATTCAAGTAGACGGCTAACATAGAGCAATATAAAGAATTGAAAAGAAAAATTTTGGCTCAATATAGCTTAGCTTGACTACATCTCCTTGAGGCCACCATAATTCGATCGATAAATCTGTGTGAATGCAGTCTGCATTCCATCTTAGATTAGGAATTGGTTAAGTGTCTAATAAAACAAATTAACTAAAAGTGTTTCATATCACAAAAAAGTATTAAGTTTGAACGAAGGTCGTCTTCTTTCTTTGAACTGTCGCTAAGATTCAGCGAACGTATGATCGAGTAAATTATGTGATATATTGTTTGTAATATTAAGGAAAATTGTTTTCAACTAAGTAAGAAGAAGAAAGAGAAGAAGAAGAAGAAGAACTCTCATGACCACATTTGCCCGAGATGGTATTGCTTCACCGAAAACAAATTATAAAATGTATGGGAAATGCGTAGGCGATTTTGCGCCATATCAGAAAATTACACTTGCCTTGCACCGTAATTGATAGTCAAAGAAAAATAGAAACAGACTCCTACTGTATCCTCCGGTATTACATTGTGAAAGAAAAAGAAATTTGTTTTCTATTATATCTTACTTGCAAGATAGGAAGCAGGATAAGATCGTTTTACAACATAGCCATTAATATAACGTTAAATTTTTCCGTTTTCCTGGTTCCTTCCTTCTAGTTAATGAGTAGTCATTATCATGGTTCACTATCCATGACCGGTTGTTCCACGATTTCGGGCGTCTCTTACTATTGCTTCACGCACAAGCGGGGCATAACTTCAATGTAATATTCCATATGAACCATACGACCTTCTGCCAAGCACTCACTATGCCTTCACATTTGAATTCAGAATTTTCATTAACTTTAACTTCAGATTGTAGGATAATAAATAAGTTTAGGTTTTTTAATCTCTTGATAGTTATGTCTGATAAAATGATTCTGGCTAATCAGAGACTTTAAACTTTAAAAAGAAAAATGGAATCAATTACATTTAATCGCGTTTAAAGAAACGAAGTAAAGGACGCCACGAAAACACAAACAAATTACTGAACTAAAGTGCCACAAAATTCCCATAATACGACAGGAATATGGTAAATCACTCCAATGCAGACAGATACACGCGCTCACAAACGCACACTTATTGGTGGACATCAATGATTTTAGATTGCAACGTATTATCGAAAAAGAGTCAAAAATTACAAAAAAAAAAAAAAAGAATAGTGCAAACACACAAAGCAACTTTAAAATGCGTATAACGCAAAAGTGAATGAAATCACTATCAATCCGTACTCTCACACACATTCCAATACACGTACACATAAATAATTTCCAAAATAATTTACTTTCCGGACACAAACATTACGTTACGTATGTGATGATCATAATTCAAAATCTCATTCGA
Organism: Glossina morsitans morsitans; assembly: GCA_001077435.1. NCBI lineage: Eukaryota > Metazoa > Arthropoda > Insecta > Diptera > Glossinidae > Glossina > Glossina morsitans. The sequence continues at coordinate 15,682 of CCAG010000288.1, read as the reverse complement.
AAATTATAAAGGACAGAACCTTTAACTAAAAAAAAAAAAAAAAAACTATTACGTATATGTTATACAAAATAAATATCAGTAATTTTCTCGAGTTATAATAAAAATTGTTTTCTTTCCTTTAGTTTTTTTGTAGGTTAAAAAAAAGTATACGGCCTATCATCTACCCTCTAAATTCTAAAAGACCGGTAAATGTGTACGGACGGTGTCCACGACGTTTGTGCTTTCTTCGGTGACTACGGTGTGTGATTATAAGTTACCGTAACTTAGCGTCATGGTTAGATGTATAAATGTCCGGGTACAGGGATACGTGTATTAACCACCGCCACAACCAGATGCCCAGACAAAAACCAATTATTAAAATTGTATTTTGGTTCTTTTTTCTCTTTCGAAAGCGCACCATATACAAACACACACACACACACACACACACACACACGCGCGCGCGCATATACACATACCCAAACGAACACACGATGAAGTTATGTTACTAAAAAGAAAAAACATTTTTTTCAATCCATTTTGCTGGAGAATTGGCTGCGTTTGTGATTTTGAAAGTTTGCTGATGATACTCTCTATTGATTGATCGATCGATCCATCCCGTTGATTGACTATTTTTGGCAAGAATGAGCGAGAGAGCACGGTTTAATGATAAAGCGCTTAAAAGACTTTTAAATTTCGTAGAAATTTTTTAATTATTTTATCACTTTAGAGGAGGGTTATAAGAAAAAACAAATGATTTTCCTAACAAAATTGCTAGTGAGGAGTTCAAATTTATATGTATAAGAAAAAAAAACAAAAACAACAAATTAAGGCGCTATAGTCGGAGAAGACCGCCCACTAAGTACCATACGACGATTCTTCTCTCGATTAAAATTCAAAGTTTAAAAAAGAATTTTCTGAAATAGAGGAAAATAAAAGTTATTTTTTAAAAAAGTCTTACATACGATGAGTTGCCTGGGCTATCTTAGAAAATATGAGTTCAAAAGCTCAATACAAATTTGATGCGCTCAATTTTAGGTTTATTTGTTCTTCACTCATCAAACTCTATGGATTTATTGTTGTAGAAAGGATTGCTTATTTGAAGAGGATTTTATGTAAGTGGAGTCTTCAGGAAATTGTCCCACCCATCCATACATTTACCCATACATTCATTTAGTATGCAAAAATAGGTTTTTCTGGAGAAATCATAAAAATCTCAAATGAACTTCATGTGATTTTTTTAAATAGGACCTTATATGAGGAGTCTGTTCGTTTCATTTTTAGAGTGGTTCCTTGTTACGAAAAAATACGGCAAAAAACGTAAATTGCGACCTGCAAGTTGAACACAGGCTTCAGATGGACGGACGGACAAACGGACATACAAAGAAGCAGATAGACAGACTTAAGTTAATATCGAAAATGATTCTGTATCGATTAATGCAAAACTTAACATGCCTCTTTATCACAGATGGCGTAGGGTATATAAAGAAAAGCAGCTTTGAACGAAAATTAAATTTGAAATGCACTTTCAACCAGTTGGAAACATTAACGATGCCTGTTAATGCAGTTAAAAAGTGACTGCTTTCCATATGCTTCCCTATCCAGAGCTATGAAAGTGAAAACATAGGCGAGACAAGTCGATACGAAAATCAGGTCGAAGATGAAACCCTTTAACAGCTAAAGGCTACAGTTTCAAAATATGAAGTTTTCATGTTCTAACTAATATTCAAGAATCATTCTAGTAAATCTTGTGGATTATTATCAAGCACGTTGAAGCAAGTGTTCTCATATCTTTTATGCGCTGTGAAAGTGTTCTTGTGCTCGCGATTTTCTTTAAGAGAAAAAAATGATTTATTTAGTTCATCAGCTCTCCACATATGAATGTCTTTCGTTCATTATATTCTCTGCAAGTGTGCTCAACAAATTCTTTACACCAATAATTTACAGCAGTCGCTAAAGGTGTACATTATAATGTGGAACATGTGGAACTGCGCGAAGGGCGTAAATTCGCAGAGAAGATTAAATCGGTTTACGAATCTAAACTTCTATAAATATCTCAACACTATTCAATAATCAATAATAACTTTATGACCGATCTCTGGCGATGAAAATTGATTGATCTGATTAGGATGAGTAGTGGGTGACTGGCAAGACTCTTGAAACGAACAATTCGTCGTTAATATATTTTTTCAACTACATCTGAAAAAAAATTTGGTTTTTCACTCGCTCTTTTTCCACTGTATGTGTTGCATATTTATTTGTGAGTTTATTATGCGTTTTTTGCCTTTAACTACATTGGGGATGTAATCGCATTTTCTGTATGTTATGCAGTTTTCTTCATATCGTTTCAGAAACTTCGTACTTCATTTTGCCACACTTTCCAAGAACGAAAATATTGATATTGTTTTTTAAGCGACTTTTATATATTAGCTACGACATTTAACCGAACTACAACTCGCTGTGTCGCTAATGTGGTTAAGATTCATATGTTTTTCGAAAGCCTTTTTACCATGTAAGGGCACTATGATGGTGAAAATAAGGAGAAATAAGGAGAACGAGATTTCATTTATATTAAAATGTAATTCTAAGTTTTTATTTAGGCGAAATCTGTTAAGACTTAGAGCCTACAATGAGTGCTGCAATGAGTGCTGCAATGCGGGACAATCATTAAACAAAATATATCCACCAAGATGTTAATAGACAAACAAACAGACGTAAAGACATTTCTATGTTCTATGTCCGTAGAACCCGAATGTTTTGTGGTGTTGTTTTGTGAGGGGTATATCTATTTTGTGAAGACGTTTGCAACGCCCAAAATTAGGCTTCAGAGCCCCTACAAAGTATATATATTCTTGATCAGCATCCAGTTTGCGTGTAAAATGTTGATTGTAAACATTTCCCTGGCCGCAAAAATAAAGCTATCGACTTCAAATTTGGTGGAAACATTGGAAGTTCCTGTATGCAGATCGTTATTGAAAGGCAAATTGGCCAGAGAACACGCCCACACTACCACATAAACTGAGAGCATCTCCCTTTTTTAAAAAGAATAAAAATTTTGTTTTTTGCTTAGTTGTAGTTTATGAAACTATAGAAGATAAATGTACATACATTTGCACGTATATTGTATGGGCGATGCTGCAATACCTGTACAGAAATGGAAAAAATTGGCAACGCCTACCCAATGTTATAGTGTATCAAAACAAAACGCAGAAACAAGCGTCAAAAACCCGTAAAGCATATAAATTCTTGGCCAGGTTCAAATTTGGAATGCACCTAAGTATGTTCGTCCCTTCTTCTGTCCGTTTGCCAAACTATGTCGTCTCGGGTGGTAAGCGTTCGCCCGTTCGCAAAAATGAAAATATCGCCTACAAATTTAGAAGTGATTTAAACTTTCGCAAAGACGCGTCTATGCGGCTAAGGCTTTCATTCGCGCCGTCTTATAGAGCGTGAAGATTTAGTTCTTTTACTTTTTTCGCCTTTTTCAAGATAACGGCGATGGGCATAAAAGATTCGTTCACGACCGAATATAATTCTCTCATTTGTTAAAGGCTAGAGATATTTAAGAAATGAGGCATAAGAGAATTTTCGTGAACTTAAGATATGTTTTTTGTACAATACGCTTTTGAAAGAAAACTTTTTTCCGTTAATTGTTACCGGAAAAAGACGAACTTGAACATTCAAGATTTAACTGAAAATATGAAAAGTGAAGCACAATTATTCCACATTTACTGCTTGGCGTAATGTTGTATAATAAATATTTCATTATAAGTTGCTTTTTGCAGTCTTTCAACCGGCTACCGTGATATTGTTGTTAAACGATATGATGAACCGCGTCATTGAAGTGCACAGAGACAGGTATATCACCGCATTTGGTAACGTCGAACAAAGTAATGCAATTGATACTACATTTAAGAAAAATGTGCCATAATTAGATCAGAACACGTGTTCATTAAACACTTTCATAAGACAGACGGGAAACTTTTAAAAGTGAAGCGCGGACGATCTAGCAATAGTAACGCAAATTAACTACTAAATGATTGCTTGGTGATGATGTTGCTACTGCTGATGTTGTTGCTGCTGCTGACGATGATGATGATTAAATGGTGAAATTAAAAGACATTCCTTGAGAGAAGACACGTGTCTTACGACGATTGCATGCATACACAAATCTCGGCTGCAATACAAATTTTCTTTGTGAAAAACACACAAATGCTGAGCATAATACCAAATAAAGTTTCTGCACTTGACGTACAGTTGACTGTCTGTATGTTTGTCTCTCTATTGGTTAACTTTGCTAGTTTAACTAAAAAGGGATAACAAAAACGATGGTCGTCTCGTCTCGTCTTTTCTTCGATTTTATTTTACATTCGTTTTTTTTTATTTTTATAGTTACCGCTGAAGAATGAGATTATCTTTATTTTGTTGAAACGTTTGCAACATCTAAGAATAAGCACAACGATAAAAATTTGGTTATGTACTCTGTAAACCCTCCTCTGATATCTATACAAAAGTCTATACAAAAGTGGAAAACAGTCATTGTTTCATTAAAAGCTTTGAAAGAACGGCAACGAAGTTTCAGAGTCCCTACACTGTTTACGTATTACTGATCAGTATAAAATTTTGAAACGATCTGAACATATTTGTCCGTCCGTTTCTTCGCCTGCAAATTGCATAAGAAAAACATACTTCTGTTCGCGAAAATGAAGACATGGGTTTGCAGGATGACATTGTAAATGGTCTAAATCAGTCGAAGAACTTGCTCATAGTACAACGCAAAGATAATCATTTTTTTGCTCATTACTCATAAACTATCACCAGCAAATTTTGTATATTCTTTCACCGATCGTACAACACGAAAATTGAAAAATCAGCTCCGTCTATCCAGTATTATGGAGGATTGAAATTTCATTCTCTTCGAATCTTTTTTAGACAGAAGGCGGTGGGTATAGAAAATTCGACCAATGCCGATTATAATTTTCTTACTTCTTTATATTCATAGAGAATTCTTTAATAAAAAATGTAAAACTCGTGTTGTGACCATAATAATGGTTGATTTAATATGTTCGTTGGCATATGTTTTACTTTAGTACTTATTGGATGAAATATGACAATTATGCGCACACAAATATCACTTTTATTTGGAATTATGTAGAATATGTTCTCCAGAGATACGTACGTAACGTCGAGGAGGTATTTGACAGATTCAAGTGAAGAATGTCGTTTTGCTTTGCGATTGTTTTATTCTTAACTTAGAGTGCCGTTCATTCTAGAAAGCAGTGTTTATTACCACCGCTGAGGGCAGGAATTTCTGAACGCTTGTCTGTCTGTTAAAAAAAAAAACATATTTTTGAAGATCTAAGAAGAATCTTTCATAAAGAAGCTTGAAAGTTTCAAGAGATTTGGGGCGTGACGTTTGAAGAAAATCTAGTAACGAAGAAACGAATGACTTTTCACCTAATGCCAACACTTTTCTCTCACAATCTCGTCATAGTGAAGCTAATTACAGTTTTGTTGTTTCTAAATGCAGAATATGATAAACATGAATCGTAGAGTGCGTGGTGTATCTTATCGGCGCATTTCTTGACTAGAAGAAACATGCAGAAGAGTGCTGAGATATGTTGATTTCATTTACATTTTGAAAATTGCAGGTGAAGAGACGCCTGAATGATATTCGCTTCGGGACGAATGCATGCTTAAGTATTCGAACTTGTTAGCGACTAGCTAGCTGCATGTCTAAAACAAAGAAACTGATCTTTTATGTATTATTGCAGCATGAAAATTTTAGATGATTACTACACGTTCTAAGAATTTATATGAAAACAGATTTTGAAATAAAGTCGTTAGAGTGAGTTTTGTTGAATTGATCCGCGAAACTCTTCAGAATTCGGACTGATTTATTTCGGAAATGAACCGAATATGTCGTAAACAACATGGCGTCTTGTTTTTAAGTTGGGGCTCTTTTTATGAGCATTTTTTAATCCCAATTTGAACTCATTCCCGAATTGTATTTCTTATGGGAAAAAATAGTCGAAATAATAACACAATCGAAGAGCAAAAAACAACTTAAAATGATTAAAGAATACCGTCACTAATATCTATCTTTGTTTTAAAATATTAAAGATACACCATTTTGCCATATAAAGACTCATTGTTCATGATAGCTCTTATAAGAGTAGGGGTCGGAGAACTAGATATTCGTAGTTCAAACTTGCCATAGTAAATTTATATGTCAAATCACTAGTGCGCACCAATTTTCCCCCTGAGAGCTTCTTTTTTTATCTATGAAAGTTTATATGGGAGGGGTGTTAAGGAAAGTAGTACAGCCCATCCAACTTTTCCACATTCATTTGTTTAGCATGCCAAAATATTATTTTTCACTGTACACTTTCGCTTACCACATACATAACGTACTATATTTAAATTTCCGTCGAGAATTATTTTAAACCATAACGACTTTTTTGCAATTTTCAAGATATCTTGATGACAAGTGCTATTAAAAATGGTTCGGAATGGACTACTATTCGAGCACTCTGCCTGTAACGGCTTATTTTGATAAGTCGTTATAAGAAAAATTATTGTAGTTCTTAGAACTGCACGACGAAAATCGGTGTGAAAACTTTGGATCGGATGGAGGAATTTTTTGAACCCCCATTCCTACCGAAATCGAATGCTCTAATTTTTAATATTTTCTGATAAAAATTGTCCTTAATAAATCAACCATAGGGATCACATAGATCTATTTTTTAGACTGCACCATATATAGCACATCCTTCTACGGCCACAAAGCCTAATTCATGGTTTGTTATGACGCAGGCACCTGCAAAATAATTAATGTTTGACAAGTAAATTAAGTTTGCTAAATTTAGACCACGATGAAATTTTCAAGCCGTAACCGTGCGAGAGGAAGGCAGCAAAACGAACGAACATGGCTAAATCAGATTTCATAGAATTCGTTTGTGGTCTCAATTACAAAAACACTTAACTAGCTGCTACTAAACAAACTCGATAGCGTCAATAATTCCTTTTAGGTTACTTGGATTTACCTGCGATTTTTCGGAGTGTGGATGACGTCCAGAAGTGTAATGTGCTTTCATATAGTTAACCAGTTTTACAGAGATAACCTATCGCTACCGTAACTGAACAATGCTTTATTAAGTTCAGTTAAGTTATAGGTAAGAAAACATTGGCCTAACTCAGTATAAATATTTATAAGAATCATTGACTTAACTGAGAAAAGAGGCCTGATATGTTTACAAACACAGTCACAATAAGCAAACAAATTTGGGTCTCAACTACATTTTGCCAGTGCGAACGTTTATGAGGATTATCCACACCACTCTAAACAAGTAAAAACACTAGTATAAGTGACAGCCCATCACACTACACTATCTTACAATTATTCATTTAACGACTTTCCAAAAAAAGGCATTGCATGAGAAATGGTTGTAAAAGTGGTCCGGTCCGAACCATTTTCAATAGCGTTCCTCGTTGACTATATAGTTGCCTACTAATTTGAATATCATCTGTTGTTTCCACTGCGGGAAAGAAAGCTTAAATTTAGTTTAAAAATGTCTGTGTTCTTAGCCAAAAGTATCCTCAAACTGGTTAAACTAGGTGAACATATTAGAGTTGGACAATGTCGTCCATTAAATACCTTACAGTTATTCATATAACGACGATCGGAAGTAGTCGAAAAAATTGTCTGATCCTGACCATTTTCAATAGTGCTCGTCCCTGGCCCAAAAGAAAAAACAACACAGTGTACTGACTTTCATCAAAATCTCTTAAAAATTAGGACCTGTAGTTTGAACACAAAAAAGAAGACCGACTGACGGACGCACAAGTTTAAGCATTTGATGGCGATCTCTATGTATTGTCTGACATTGAAACCTAGTTATGATTGCTTTGATCAGTAGGAGGATATAGTTTTGAGTAGCGATCATTAAAAGAAACCGGAATTATGATTACTAGGTAATGGACAGAGGTTGTCTTTCTTCTTCTTCCCTCCAGAATCACTTTCTGAATCGATCGGTATAATAAAAGATGACCTCATCTCAAGTCCTTCTGTTTGTTGTATACATTCGTACATCCTTAATATGTCATTGTACTATAACTGGTGTAGGATGTAAAGATTGTAGATGATCCGCCTACTTTCAAAAAATCTAGTATATAAGTGAAACTACAAGTTAGAAGGTATTGACTTAAAAATCACTATAAAGGTTTACAAGGGCAATATTTTTCATTAAAAAAGTTGCCTCTGTAGGTTTAGTGGATTAGTCGTATATTTCGGCTCAAGAAAGAGACCGGTTAGAATCGCACTTTGAAACGAGTATACCTTGGAAAGTTTTTAAAATTGGCTAAAAACTGCGAAACGTATAGAATAATCAGAATAATTGCTAAAATAATTGTAGACTGTAATCGATGCTTGGCTTAGTTGATAACTAACTGAAGCGGTTATTATGGGAACAGATTTAAGGGTGCATCACGTTGAGCTTAGGAATCAATTAACGGATAATTAACGGATATAAAAATCAAATACAAAACATTGAATCTGATGCGAACTAAATACTTCGAGTTTGTGCAACTGAAGCTTAAGCTTAAGCTTTGGTTGCGTTCTTCGTATATTGTCTGACACTGGAACCCAGTTATGATCGGTTTGCCCCGTAAGATGATATAGTTTTAATTATAAATCTTTGTGTAATGTGTAAACCAAAATTCGTTTCCCAGCTAATGGGCGTGGATTGCATTTGCTTTTCTTCCTTTTTCTTTCTGTTTTTTTATTTTTATTGTTTTGTTAAGCTTATCATTTCAATGGGACTTTTCTTCATCTCTTTTCAAGATTACACTATTGGGAATGTTGTTTTTCTGTTTTTCTGTTTTTCTGTTTTTCTGACTCATATTCATCACTTTTTTGAATTTTTTTTGTTTTTTTATTTCATAATAATAATCAACGAGAGCAAAAAAAAAAAAAAACGATAAAATAATTGAGATAAAGAAATAAATTGTAACGCACACAAGAGAAGAACATTAAAAAATATATAGTAAAATAATATATAAAAAACGACGAGCAAAAAGAAAAGCAAAAAGGAGGAAAGAAAAAATCAACCACATCAGAAACACTTTGATGATGAACACTGAACCGAAGTAAATTTCGAACTAAATCGAAGCTTATAAATATGTATGAATTTCAAAATTGTTGGAATGAATCTTTGTGTTTTTGATGAAAACGAGGATCACACCGCAACCAGAAGAAATTAAATCAGACAAAAACAAAAACAAAAAAGAAAAGGGGGAAAAAAACAACAACAACAGAGAAGGCAATCTATGCGGCAAGAAACTCCGGGGACTTAATAAAGGTCGCGCAAAAGAGTTTTTCTCACAAGCGAAAATAAAAACAAAAAAAAAAAAATCATCAAAATAAAATCAATAGCAATACAATCATCGACAGCAGCAACATCATTGCCGTCATCACTACCACCAACGGTATAAGAGCAGCTTGAAACTTTCAACAATGACGATATTCCATCGGCAATCAGTTAGTCGGTCAGAGCCTCTTTACTACTATCTCGGTGAGCATTGCAAGGGTATGCCCATACGTACCTTACCTATGTTCATCTGCCTTATTATCTGTAAAAGTTGCTTAGTGTGTTGATTAGTTATCGTTGTATGTGTTTATGTTACGGTCAATTTTCGATTTTTTTTCGTTTGTTTCTTTTTTCATTTTATAATTTTCGTAAGCTTTTTACAGCATTAACGTTTTGTTGTTCAATAAAATTTGTGAGGCATGCCTTACGCACAATCTAGCTGATATTGTTATTCAAAAAATTTGTTCCAAAACCTCCATAGGAGAAGGCTGTGCAGAGTTAGCTAGCTGTTCGTCTCATTCATTTAGTCAATTCTAATGCACACCAATTTCGAGTAATTACTCAAAGCAACCTTTTTTTTTTTTTAACTTTAAACACCATTTAAAGTTAAACCGTAGTACTGTGTTGGCTGATTTCCTAATTGTGTTGTTTATTATTTATATGTGCGTTTATGTATGCGCGTTCGTACCTTTGCGTGTGTATGTTTATATATTGGTTGTGTGCTGATATACGTTAGTCATATAATGCCGGTTTGGTGGTTGGTGGCATCACTCTCGTACATGGCGCTGTGCATAAACAGTTACTACTGCAAGCAAGCGTTTACTGAATATTTAAGTACTTGAAGAACATATTTGTTTGTAGCAATAACCAGCAATGCCGTTTATATTGTTGCCATTACTATTCTGCTTCTTATTTTTGTATCATAATCAATATGCATTTAAATGTAATCGTACGCGTACAAAACAGAAATTTTACAAAGTTATTATGAATCACATTCTAAGTAAATTTATTTATTTACTGTTCGTGTAACTATTAATTGATTGCTATCATTATTGAGAATGTAAATGTAAAGTTTTCATTTTATCTGAAATAACAATAAGTGAATCGAGCTTTGGCGATAATTACGATCATCCTAAACCATGAAGTAAGTAAATTGTCTCCGTTCATTAATATCGATTGGCTTTTTGTACCTTTGGTTTGCCTTACTATGTACTGTAGGGGCGCCAAATGGGAAATAGAAATGTATACGTTTCGAAAGCCCCTTACATATGAATCAGATCGATTTTTCAGTACATATTATGCCCATATTTCATCGTAGGGCTATAGTAGACTTATGTGGATGTGGACAATGCTTAGAGCGTTTTTGAGATCCATCTTTTCTTTAAGCATGTTTCTCCGTCTGATTGTAGTTTTGTTTTCATTCTATAGATCGCAAGAAAATGTTTCGGACCGTGCCACTATTACGACTACTACTTCCCCAACGAAGACTGTTGGGGAAGTAGTCGTTGTTTTGAACTGTATTAGACAAAAGAGTGTGTGATGTGTTTTTAACTGTTGAAAAGAAAAGGCAAATGGACATATAAGCGGACCGTGTACCGGCGGGTGTAAAAACAGAAGTAAAGGCGGACGGATAGATAGAAGGACGAGCAAACAAGGAGAAAGGTTAAAATGATTTAAGACCACAAAGAAAATAATAAATTTGTGATCAATAATAGAAACTTTGATACCCAACATATCGGTCAATAAATCCTGCAGCTTATGTGTAGATTTCGTCTTTAATAAAAAATTCATTGTCCTCTTGGAAAATATCTCAACCCTCAAACGACATCTGACAAAATTTGTTCACGACTTGCTGTAATTTCTGTGACGTTTCTTTTATTATTTTTAAGACAAATGCCGATTACCCTAGGCTTGACTTGAAAAGTATTATGGCAACCCCTCTCTCTCTCTCTCGAACATAGCATGTTGAATGCAGTGAAGATTTAAAAGAGGTGATTACACAAAAAAACATTTAAAAAAAATTCAGAACACTATTCGCCGTGGAAATGCAAAAGCGAAGCTGCAGGAAATACCTGACATTCTAAAGTAACCTAAAGACACTATACTTACTTTTTTGGCATAAACATTTTAAGTTGAGAAACTTATTTTCCAAATCGGTATACCGTATTCTCCCGATTTAAGCCCCGCGACCTTTTATCTCAGAAAGATGCTACTGGCAAAAGATTTCGATGAGATGATGAGGTCGTTGCGAAAACTAGAAGAAGCGTACTTAGAAGATATTGCTAAGAATTTTAAAGATTCGTCAGAATGCTTGCATCATTTTTGAAGGAGCCTATGTCGAAAAAAAGAACTTTTTTCCCAGCAGTAGTGTAATTACCTCTATGTCTAGCAAAAGAAAGATACGTCCGATCTTAAATCTTCAAATAAACTCATTCCAGATTATATTATTAATATGAATTTGTTGTAGAACGTAGAATATAAGGAGACGAGTCGGATGACCACACGTGTATGGTTAATCGATTTAAAAGCAACGAGTAAAGAATATTGTTTCATTTTATAGAGTTATCGCAACGTATTTTTAGATATTGGACACCGAAATAGATTTCCTGCCAGTAACAACAACAAAACTTGGCAACGTGCAACATATAGATGCGTATGTAGTTTCGGTTTATAAAAACGAAAATATTTTCTGAATTGAAACGTTTTAGGCATCCTTATGATTTGCTTTTCCTACTTGCTTTTAATTGGAAGGTTTTAGAACTCGTCTCTGCAAACATCTTATAAATCGGGAAATATAGAAAAAACAAAGTTCGTTTAGTCATTTTATTGATTCTATTATGTAAGATATTATAAATGCAATAAATTGTGTAAAATACAAACGATTTCCTTAACAACTAGCCGCTAGTGTCAACATATGATGAATTCATTTAGTAAAAAAAAAAAAAAAAAAAAAAAAAAAAAAAAAAAAAAAAAAAAAAAAAAACAAAGGAAAATTTTAATAATATATAGTAAAACTATAAGAATTAACACAATGCCGTGTACAAGTTGAACTTCAATGATGTGAACATGCAACTAACTAATCGACCATTCGACCAACCAAATGAGCCGAGGATATGTTTCTGTTATTATGTATGCGAATCAGGAATTTGTACTTTTGCACTTTTACTACGTATGTGCCCATGATGCGATTTACACTGCCAACAGAAGCAAAAAAAAAAAAAAAAAAAAAAAAAACCAAAAATCCCTAAAGGGCAAATGTTCACGGGAATGTTGCTAAGCTTGCTGCATGCAACAATCGCGGCAATGGCATACCTGCAAGCGTGCTGTATGAATATGACGCAGTTTGAAAGAAGAAAGAAAGAAAAAGAGAAAAAAAAGAAAAGAAAGAAAACCGAAGCCTGCATACCATAATTTCCGTATTATTAATTTAAATAACAAAAGTTTAGCGCGCAACAATAAATAATCACGTGAAAAAGGTTCTTAGGTTGATCTGTGTTTTCTTTTATTTATTTTTTTGTTATTTTTATAATTGCATAGTATGTGTATAATACAGATACTCAAAGCAATGATAATAATGAGTTTATAGCCTATGGTTGTGTGAACATCAGCTTTCTCATCAGCAACTTTATCTTCATCACCATCAAACGCTACCAACATCAAACACCTATCAAATTTGACTTTGTCTACATTGCCGTCATCTACATCGATTTGCACTTTAGTTTAAGTTACATTCTGGACATGAACTCTAAGATGTTTGATAATTATATTCATGTAATTTATGCGACATTAATACCGACATAATATTATGCTACCATAATCCGACTCTGTAGCCTAGTAGTAGCAGTAGTAGTAGTAGTAGTAGTAGTAGTAGTAGTAGTCGTAGTAGTGGTAGTAATAGTAGTAGTAATAGTAGTTGCTCCGAATTTCATGTAAATTACCGGAAAGCTTTCTTCTATACGTATATTCAATGGTAGAGTGGGAGGAGTTAAACAATTTCGTGTCGGCCTATTTATTTCATTCCTTAAACCACACAAGACATACGAGAATAAATGCAAATTTTCCTTGAATTTTTTACCTTCTTTTCCTTTTCTGCATGATTGAAGGTTTCTTACATTATTTACCGCAACTAGTATTTTGTTGAATTTACATAATTTAATTGAAAAGAATATTTATTTTCCTGTTTGTCATGTTCGTTGTATTCTATGTTGTATACAAGATTCGTTTGAATCTAGTTTTCGTTGTTAATATAATATTTAATAAATTTTAATTCAATCTAAGATCAAAAAAACATATTCATCAGTAGATTCCGAAAAGCTTGAAAGATTATCCAGAGACAAATTTTGCTGCAGTCATCTGTAGGTAGGAAACGTTTTTTTTTTTTTATTATTAATTGCGGTTTTTGCTATTAGTTAGAGCTGATTAGAATTATTTTTCTATAGCTTTAATAGATAGATATTCTGGGCAACATTTACAAGCACTTGTTGCTGTAATAATGCAAACAAAATAATCTTAGAAAGAACATTATAGTGCGACACACCCAACCATTCAATAGCTTACGCCATTTCGCTTAATACAGATTGTAAGTGTGCGACTTTTCAAAGTAAGGTTTAAAACAGAAAAAGTGAGCCGATCCGAACCATTTTCAATAGTGTTTGTCGTTGCCGAGTTTCATCAAAATATCTTAAAAATAGTCACCTATAGGCTGAGCACGTGGCAAGAAGAGGGGCAGACGGGCGGACAGTGCAGAAAGGAGTTTCTCCGATATATAAGCGTGGCTGCTAAACGTTTTGCATAATTTTTAAGCGAGAGAGGGTGCAGTGTTTGATGAAACTTAAAACCAAAAAAGAAATGCTTCTGATGTTTTAATACATTTATGTTAAACCACATATGTACGTATGAGATGTCAAAGATGAGACAACCCGATCTTTCTCGATTTTTTAAAGAATTTCAATGATTTTGTCAACGACTAATTAACCAAAGCGCGACGCGTTCTATTCTTATTATTAAATTATGTAAAATTATTAAAAAGGAACTCAGGAAATCAGGAAATCATTTGAATTGCCCTGATTTTGATAATTCATCTTCGCCGCAAATATCACAAACTTATTGACAAGCCCAGGAAGTGTTATCCTGTTTGCTGTAAGTTGTAACGAAATTTTTCGAATTTTACTTTATTTTCAAAATGCAATTACTTTCAATTGATTTCGAAAATGTTGCCATTTTTCACTTTTTTTAATTATCTGTAGAAACAATGTCGCTTTTCACGCGGCTTTTGTTATGGCTTAATAACTTTACTATTGGCAAAGTTACGCCGCTTTAAAGTCATTGATCAGAAAAATCGTCACGAACTTTCTTTTGATTTACTGGAAACATATTCACAAATTTTATTCGGTTCAACGATTCGAGCAAGATTCATGCAAGAATTTTATTTTAACAAAATTTGTTCATAAGTCACATAATTAGTTCAAAATCTTGCTTACTAGTAAAGTTAAGAAAAACTCAATGTTTTATAGACAATGAAAGAAAAACCGAGTAAGAAGCGTTGCAAGGGTTTGCTTCGGTCACTTTTTTCGCTTTTCGCTCTTCGATTATAGTCGATAAAGTAGTCCTCCCTACTTTTTTTTGTTTTTGTTTTTTTTTTGGATGTATGAGACAATATTTTTATTTGATTTATATAAAGGTTTACGGAATACTTTTAGGTGGTAGTCACCTTAGTCATATCTTACCTTATTTATGGCACAGGGTATATTAACCTGCTCCTTATCAGGATCTCCCGGAGATAATATCCATCACAGCCTAAGATCTTTTTCTTGGTTATATGAATTCACTTAGAACAGATTTAACGTTTGTTTATTAAAAGTACATATATGTGACTTTGGGTTGCGGTAAGGAATGGCTGTGTCGTACAAGTGTGTCGGCCGGTAGCGAACAAGTTGAACTTGTGCAGATATATGTAACACATGGAAGGATCTTTTTACAACGATTGATTTAGCCTCATTTTCTGCATTCTAATTTAAGCATTGAGGTCCGTTTCCTCCATCTGATCTCTGTTCATATATTTTTGTACTTAGCCTACAGACCGTAATATTTTTAGAATATTTTGCCACTGATATATTCAGGCCTAGGTATTTACTCTATTGAAAATGATTTGAATCGGACCATAATTACAGCCATTGAGATCAATTGGATCTACTTCTCGCGAATTTATCCCGTAGAAGGGTGCTCATGAAAAGTAATCCTTCATATGACGACAAAATCATATTTTTAGTACTTTATGGCGAAAATAGGTGCATAGTAGTGACTGATAAGCAAAGAATTAATTTGGGTAAAGTTAAACA
>CCAG010000285.1:0-13444 GCA_001077435.1 Glossina morsitans morsitans | reverse complement strand
GTAGTTTTTTAACCGAGCAAAGAAGTAAAAATTAAATAATAATTTAATAATAACAAGATAACGGCAATCTATAATTGTAGCCTTCAAATGAATTTTGAATTCACGATATTTATTACATATAACGATATTTATTGCATGTAAATAAGTCGTTCGTTTTGAAACTGGGCTATGTCTGTGCTTGTACATATCTTCCATTTAAGGTTGTCCATAACGAGTGCATATATATATATATATACATGTAATATATTGCATACGAATATATATACATATATGTATATATATATATATATCTATATATCTATATATACATAGGTACAAATACACATACATAGATATTTGTACGTATATATCTATATAATGCATACATACTCCTACGTATATGTCTTTATAATACATGCATACTTATACGTATATCTTTATGTAATTTGCCGTACTAATATATCAATAGATATACAGCCCGGAAATAATATTTTATCGCAAAAGAAATTTTTGCTTATCAAATCTTTATTTTGAAAGTAAACGCATTTAAAACGCATTGATTTTAGAAGAAATTTTCGAATTTCGATGGTTTTTATATGAAAAATTGTGACTGATTCAGTTTCAAGTGCAAAAATATTGTGTGGATTCTGGATTCTATTCACAACAATAGCAGACAACATTTCATAGGTAAGGAAGCTATATTCGTTTCAGGCCAAATCTTTAATCTACTCACCATTGTAAAATCTTCAAACGCGTTGTTATTGATTTTGGGTACGTCAATATTCGATTCGATATCATATTCGATATATACTCATCTTTCATAATTATACCTATATAAACTAAGCGTTTGTATCATATTTTAGATATGTATATATGCTCTGCGGGAAAGTGCTGTGCGTTCCGGTTACAATACGTACGGTTCGGGTCTCTGTCTTTTTATCGCTAAATGTATTCACTTCGCTCTAGCACATGAGTCAAAGCGAAGCGGATTCATGTTAGTATTCAGTGAGACGGGATCATGTAACCATCGTTACTGATAAAGTTCATTTACGCCTCTTTTTTGTGCGAATTCCAACTAGGAAGAAATTCTACAGAAGCAGGTAGCGTTTGGTGAGGGTACAGTTTCTGATAGGACATGCAGAAGAGATGATTTGAAAAATTTCAAATGGATGATTGCAATCTTTCTGATAAGCCGCGCTGTAGGCGAGCATTTTTGATCGATAGCGCTACTGTCAAAATTATTGCACAACAAAATTCATTTATGACAACACGGGAGATTGCGGAAATGTTTGATGCAGTTCAACGAACCATTTCGGGCCATGTTCGGAAACTAGACAGAAATTTTCGGCAATTCTAACATATATATAAATATCTGTTATGGTAAATGGTACAACATATAGCCTTTTGCTTATTGCGAGGTTATAGGCCGTGGTTACGCCGATTTTTGCAGTAGCTAAGGAATTTTTGAAACGAACGATCAAACATCCAGACAAAGGTCAACCAAACTGTTATATAGATGAAAAAAGCAGTTTATTTCCTTTCCTTTTATCTTCTTCTAGCAGAAACTAATTTTTATTTATACAAGACTATCCGTCAACGTGTTTGGAGCTAAGGCAACAACAGTTAGTAATGCTAATATTGAAATATTTCAAGAATATCAATGTAGGACTTTTCGTCTTATTGTTAATGCTTCGTTGGCAAGAATACTATTCATGAGGCCCTGGATATTCCGTATGTTAAGGATCGAATTCAACGCCCTTGCCAATATTGCTTCTAGATGAATCCAATGGGATAGGAAGATTGAAAAGGCATCATATTCTGCTTAGTAATTAATTAATTTTTATTTTCTTTTTTATAGTTTCTTCTTCTTTATTTAACTATTATATATGTATTGTTGTATTGTTCCGATACCGGGGGACAATAACCTCAGCTATTGTCCTTATCTTGCCAATAATATTCACTCAGTAGCTTTTTGAAATACGTACGACGAAAGGCTACCGCTCTTTTTTTATATACATAGTAAGTGTTAGAAGGAGAAAGCTTCTCCTAGCTTCAGATATAAAAAAAATAGGTTTTACTTTAGTTTTCTGCTTACTTAACACGTAACACGTAAAAGTGCAGGGCTTTTTCGGGGAGATGGAAAAGGAGGTGATAGAATAACAATATTCGAGCAAATCATTTAGCAAATCTGTTTGTATATAAGTAAAAAACAAAAAAAAAATGCCAACTCTGGAGTTATTTTCATGACATATATTAACTTAAAGGTTTCCTGCGCGTATGCAACGTAACTCGTTCAAATTTGAATCAAAAAAAGAAAAACTTAATAATTAGATTATCCATCAGTTACTTGAAAAATAATGAAAATTTGTTGTGATTGTGAGAAAAATCCAATCCGACAAAAAAACAAAAATCGATCACTTGTTTAACTTAACGAAAATCTCATCCACCCTTCCCCGTATTTCTTTAGAGAGTGTTATATAAAAAATTGTGCTAAACATTCAAACGGAAAGAATGAAAATGGCTGGTCTTATGGCGTTTCTTCTCCCTTGAAAACTCGTACTTTGAAAATGTGCCGGCTTGTCATTCATTCATTCATTTAAGAGAGTTTTTTTGATTGATGTTCTCTAAAGGCTTACTTAGAAGCAAAAAATGGAACTTTTGCTGAAAGCATATACCATTTCTTGTTCCAGCCATAAAACAAAAAAAAGGATCTTTGCTAGAAAATGGTTGGAAGGGAAGAATTGAGGAAAATTATTTTTCCGGAAGAGAGCGCTCTCCGAAGATGTAGAAAAAGATTCCTGGTTAGAAAAGCGCCCTTTCTTTTTTGTCTTGAGATATGTAAGATTTTAGCTTTGCTATCAAAATATGTCGTCACTTTTTCGCTACACATAAAAAGTAGAGCTTAGGAGAAAAATGAGGTTTGTCTTCTCCTACAAAAGATATATGAACATAATCTTTGTAGGAGAAATTTATCTTTTTCCCGTCAAATATAAGAAAAGATTTTTGCATAAACGGTGATCCCCTTTTCTCTCACAATTAAATCTTTTTACATTAGTCGTAAAAATGTGCACTTTTTTGATAAATAAATTTTTAGTAATTCATACCGTTACGAATAAGGATGTTTGCGTTTTATATATAGCGGATTGAATAAATCTTTTATGTCACTCAGGCTAGGAAAAGAGGAAAATAGGAAGAAACTACAGCCTGGACAGTGTGTATACGTTGTGCCTTTACCGACCGAGCACTGACTATAGGTACAGCCACCCACCAATTGTTATTGAAGTACAGGTCTAACGACCTGATGAACTGAAACCGCTTATGCCGATTTGATAATCATGCTTCTCAATTGTTTGGCTATGCGGTAGCATCATTTGGCGAAAAATTACGGGATTAGTGTAACAACAAGCGTCTTTTCGAAAGGTCGAGAATGATACCAAGAGTAAACCCGTAAAAGAAAAATGTGCATAAGCGTCAATCAATATCTCTATGATTGGTGTTTAATGTGATTTCGAGTAATGAATTTCTGTGATCTTGAATTCGTAAGCACATCTATAGCCTATATAGATTTGTATGCACATATAAACGTTTGATGAAACTATTATGGCCGCTGAGTAGTGGGTATAAAAATTACCATTAAATTGTACATCAAAACCATTAAAACGTAAATTGCAGCACCGTACTGGATGGATAAGAGATCAGCAAATGTTAAGTAAATGACAAAACAATTATTTAAAAGCTTTCACCGCGAGATAATCTAAACCACACCGCATCGCGTTAAATTATGGTATCAAAATAATAGCATAAGTTATTTAGAAGATTAGAGCAGAGTAGAGCAAAGCAAAGCAAAGCAAAGCAAAGTTAAGCAGATAGATTGCGATCCATTACAGTAAATGTGAAATAAAGTAAATCTAACTTTTTCATTGTTTTTTGTTTTTTTTGTTGTTTTTTTTTTTTTTGTTAGTTCGGTCAGTGAGTGAGTGCGCATGGTTATGATAAAAAGGCCAATTGTACCAACAATTGCCATTTGCTGGAGATATGTGTGATTACGCGACTGGAACTAAATGCGCACAGCACCGCATCGAACTGAACATTAACGCAAGAGCAAGGCAATCATTGCAAAATACAAAACGTATGGTTTTAAACGCCAACCACAAAAATTCTAAACTCAGCGATTGCTACACGGCTGTGGCCGTCTATAGAGACTTTTTCTTTTCATTTTTTTTTTTTCGCGTTTTTGATGATTCTCTGCCAACTTACACACATACACTTAGAAACAAACTGACAGAGAAACAAACAAAAAAAAACAAGAAGAAAAAATCATAATTTCTACAATTTATTTACGAACGTGATTGGTTGATTTGCTGTGGGATTTATGCTTTGTCGGACGATCATGGCAAAGAGTAAAAGAAAGAAATCACCATTTTGTGTAAAATTAATTTCACATACACATCTACACACATATACACTTTCATAATATATTTTACGTTAATGCCACAGCCACACAATATGCATCTATTAAGTCAAACACTCTGGACCCTCACGAAAGACGAAACCACAGAAATCAAATTAAAGATGAATGAAAAATAAAAATCGACTTAAAAAAATAAAAAAATGAAACAAAATGAAATAAAATGCAAGAAATTATGATTACAATGATGATAATGACGTTGTCGATATACGTTTATATATACATAGATATTGTGTATGATTAGACGAATGGTTTATTTCTACGGCAATTCGTTGCCATTACTCGGGATAAGAGTAAGAGAAGAGTCTCTGTGTTTTGGGTTTAATGAATTTGACCGATGATAATAATGTGCGCATTCGAATGCATTGATGTTCTTATGTTAGCTTTGGTCAAGTGTCAGTTTGTTGATAATTTTTGACAAAAATTTTCCAATAAACCAAAAAAAAAAATTAGAAAAGGAGAAGAAAAATCTCCTTAATAACACTTTTCGGTAAAATGCATTTCTAACGGTAATTAAATGAAAAGGCTCCTTGGTTTGTTTAAATAAAACCGACTCATACGTTCCTTTTAGAAAATATCTTCCATTTACGCTGCCTAGGTATAGAGAAACTATAAATCTTTTTTTTGGCTTTAGTCACTATCCGGGCCACATTTTTCAAAAAATTTGGGATATATTCCATGGATCAAAAGCTATGCATATCTAATAAATCATGGATGTCTATCATCCATAATAAATTATAAATAAAGCATTTTGACTCACGAGAAGGGAAATCTGAAAGAGTTGCGTGTTATCGTACGATTTTAAGCAAATTTAATGTAGTCCGTGCACGCGTTCGTCTATCTGTCTTTCCACCCAACATCGCTTCATAGCACAGTTCCAATTACAGAAATTTCCCCACATATCAGGTTTGAGACCCATGCCTACGATACTTGGAAAAGCAAAAAAAACCTAGAAATTTTAATAATCATTTCTATTTACTAACAACAGCTTTGCCAAATATTAACCTTAAGGGATGACATCAGTTTGTTTCTATCAAAAATAGAATAATTTTTCTAAATTCATTGAAAAAAATTATTAATAATCGAGCTTTGACTTATAAGGGTTAAAAAGATCGTTTTGGATTTATGTAAAAACAAAAAAAAAACGCGAAGATTTATTACTATAAGATCTTCCAGAGATGAAAGTAAACGCCTTAAAATGCATAAAAATGTTTTTGTTTTTTTGCCTTAAAAAGCAAATGGAGCCGTGCCAAGTCTCGAAAAACAATGGGTTTCTTTCATCGACATCGGTTCCCGTACAGGTTCGAGTATTTAAATTAGAACAACTAGCCAAAGACTTTCGATAAACATGACTTAGACCTTAGTGAGCATTGTAGTGTTTTTCTACTCACCACCGTAGGGTGCTGGATATGTTCATTTTATCAAAAGCCTATCAGCAAGCTTTAGAAACCATATAAGCTATGCATCTTTTTCATTAGTGCTACATTTTGAATCGATCTAGACATATGTGTCTGTCTGTCTATGAGTAGAGAGATTTTGGTAGTTAAAAATGTGGCATAACGTTGGAAATTCTTGCACGTAGGTAATTATGAATGAAAATGGGACAAGCCGGCTGAAAGGGCGGCTGCAGTGCTGAGAAAAGTTCTGTCGTCAACAAACGAAAATACGTTATATGGTTTGCTCCTTATTTATAAACTGCAACAGATAAAACGATAAAGGTTTCCATCTATATTCTAGTCCTGATCTTAGAGCACTTGAAAACAAATGGAAAAATTCCATTACCCTCGTATTGTATGAGATGAGAGATGATGTATACAATAAATTCCTGCCTTAAAATTCTATGATTCTAACACGATGAGTTTTTCATAGGGATAGAGTCGCAACAACTAAGATCCTAAAAGAAGAAATTCGATAAGATGTTGGTGATAATTCGCAGCAATATTTTCAGAAAGACTGATCGCTCGAAAGATGGTCTGCATAGAAGTGGTGATAGTGTTATAGCATATCTCTCGGTGTTACAAACGAAAGCCAAAACTTGTTATTATTATAATTATTATAATTAATTTAGCCAGATAAGTCAATTCGAAGGCTCACATCTTAAAGGACTTGCGTCTAAGGATATCGGGGTTATTAAAAACTCTATCACACTTGAGATTTGAACCCACGACCATTGGGTTGTCAGTTGAGATCCTTTGCCTACTCGGCCACTTAGTCGTAGAAGCCCAAACTTACCATATTCCCAAATTGATCTCGTGGGAACAAAAAACTTTTTTCGGGATTGTTCAAAACTATTCAATCGATTAAAGGAACTTATCGAAAATTTCTTCATAATTGAAACTTTAAAAGCACTTATTTTCTCGATACGATACAAGTAAGAGAGTTATATTCGGCGTGGACTAAATCTCGCATACTCACCACTATGTTTTTCGCATTCTACTCTCCAAGATCTTTTATTTGATATCCATATCGATTGTGTTATTAAGAAAAGAGTAATCGTGGTGTCTACCGTATTCATTTTAAAATTAACCCATTTCTAGGTAGATAACATATCTTCATTTAAGGAGTTTACAAAATAGTTTTTAAAGATTCGGCTTTGTTTGCCTTATGATAAATAAGCATAAAACTTCAAAAAAAGTAAAAAAAAAAAAATGAAATTTAATCACTTGGAACTTTGTGTCGGCATGGGTGCTGTTTTTCATTTTTGCACGTAAGGAGTAGAGTGTTTCGTAAAGTAAATGTGGAAAATTTCCAACTCAGCCTTCCAACTTTTATAATTTTCAAGTAACGAACAAAAATCCAAAAATTATTGTTTAAAAAAACAGAGTTGCATTCAGTTTACGCTCCACTGCGTGGTTCCGCTATGACCGATTTGGCCCACTTTCAATACCAACCCGCGTGCAGAAATTTCCAATGTTTCCGTTCAGTTTGAAATTGATATCATCATTTTTGCGACCAGGGGTGTCCCACCGATGCAGACGCACAGACGAACAGACTTGGCTAAATCAACCCAGAACTCCACGCTGATCAAGAATATATATATTTTATAGGATATCTGAAGTTTCTTTTTGGGTGTTATGTACATTATGGGAAAAAACAAAATGAGTATACCCCCCATCCTACAGTGGTGGCTATAATAAAACGTTAGAACCGGCTATGGCCGGAAGAAAACGAAAACAATGGAATTTCGATACTATTTCACTTTGTCATTTTCTTACCAACGGAAAGCCGAAATTCCGTCTTTTGATTAAATGTTGCCTTTGATGGGTGAAATGTAACTCGAAATTGGATTGAAAAGTGTTACGGCAACTATTTTTCGTTGACATCAAACCCCTTGTCGTATAGTTTTCCCAAAGATATGCTTACAGCAGAAAACAAACGAAGCGACAAATTATTCTGGACTGAATTTTTTGAAGGGATGGTTGCGAGAGGTAACTGGCATTTTAAAGAAACTAAAATTTAATGCCTTCGTTATTTGGCTTGAAGATTATGGCCCGAGAAAGCTGTTTTCTAAAGAGTTGCCGCGTTTACTCACCGTAAAAAAGAAACGTACAGGTAAGACTGGATGAATTGAACTGCGTAATACTGTATCACTTACCATATTCTTTAGATCTAGCCTCCTGTGGCTAGTATATGTTTGCAAATCTCAAATAAATGCTCTAGAGTTTTATTAATTCGATTTGGACTTAAAGCATGAGGTCATTCTGCATACTAAAGCGTATCTCGGATATCTTGAGAAAGGTTAGGAAATGTTGGAGAAGGGTTGCATTGATTGCAACGCTCTTGAAATAGATCGCGGATAGAGATTGCGGCGTTTTCACTTCTAGCAGTACTAAGTCAATCGAACCATATTTATGTTCGAATTGTGGTGAAAATATGTCACGTACGGCTTTCTTCACTCAACTGTGGAACGTTTTTATTAATAATAAATATTGAATTTAATTTAATTACGTATGAAAGATACCATTGCTTATATGACTACCATATGAATCCTGTAGTCCTTGTAAGTAGCCATTTCGATATTTTTCAACCAACGAACTAATTCATTAACAACATCATCAAAAATTAAAATTCTGATGTGCTGTGTTACTCGGACTTGCTTTCAAACCAAAATTTCGGTACTTTATGAATGTCGCAGTACAAGATGGCTTTCTTTATTACACTAAAACATATAAGATAATTATATCTGGTTGTGACCGAATCTTTTATGCCCATTAACGTTATCCTAAAAAAGACTAAAAATAAGGAAAAGAACTAAATTTTCATAATCTATAATATTGGGTGGGCGTGGCTGACTTTTTCTATTTTTAGAATAAAAGCGGTGAAATTCATAGGTCGTATGTGTTGTAACAAGCAAAGATCTCGAAAAGCAAAGATGTTTGTAGTTTGCCTTGTATAGGCGTGCGGGCGTTGTGAATGTTTACAACAGACATTACACAGACGGATAGACGAACAAACGAGCATGCTTAAGCATCGATTCAGAATTTGATGCTGAGCTAAAAATTATATTTTTTTTTTCCGGTTCTCTAAAGCGCCCTTCTGAGAGTTGAAAATGTTTTTGCTAAAATGAATATACCCCTCGTTCTTCGGTGATGACTATAAAAAGTCAGACAATTTTACACGGATATAATAGTATTTTCTCTTTTATCTTGAAAAAACTCAGAAAAAAAAAAAAAAATGAAATTTCGATACTATGCAAAATTGAATCGGCGCAGCCAGTTTGTCTCATTGCGTCTGTTAGAAAACAACCCAACAAAACCAAGAAAATAACCCAATCTTTCGCTTTTGAAAGCAAAGGTGCACTCGCTTTACGTTATTTTGTGGGCGTGTCGTTTATCTGATTTGGCCCGTGTGGCCTGCCTGTGAAAACTGCTAATGTTTTTGCAAAATTTGAAGCCTATATCTTAATATTTACGACCTACAGAATGTTTACCATAGACAATTTATAGACATTTATATAGTCGGATAGAAAGTTATGGTGACATCGATTCAGAATATGACACTGGCAATGGTGAACGTTGCGTTTGGAGACTTTTTTTCTTTTTTTTTTTTGATAAAAAAATGGCGGGTATAGCAAAAGTATTATCTTGTAATGGATCCGTTGGTTTGTTATAGTGCGTCACCTTGTTTACAAAGCTAATTAGATTATTTTTTACTTTAATTTACATTTATCACAGCAATTTTAAGTATTCAAAATTGTAAATGTATATTATATATTCGGACAAATTTTGAAATTTTAAATTTCAATACTAAATACGAATAAGAGAAGATTCGAATCTCGCATAATTTATATCTTGTCAAATGATCAGATAGAACATAAAAGTCATAGTACTTTTTAGAAATGATGAGCATTAAAATCAATTTGTTGCTCTCACGTAGTCACAAAATTATTGGGTATGATTTGTGCAAATAAAAGTGGGCCGAGCTAAAGCGTTCTTATTGATTAAAAGATTTCGATTCTTTCGAAGATACGCTCTAAAACGAATCTACGATGTGTATTCACTAAGGTGCACACATTTTGGTATTTGATTTGATAGTCAAACAGATGACAATTTAAAATTTCTAATAAATAGCGAATTTATCCATTAAAAATACTTATAACTTATAACTGTTGCGTTCGCTCATTGATGTCATTTTGATTTTTCACAGATTTTCGTAAGATTCGCTGCCGTCAAGACTCAGCACGACAAATATTCATATCGCGACAATTTCGTTAATAAATAGCTGCTTGTCCAGCTGCTTGTGCTCTTTACAACCAGATCACTATTAAATGTGAACGCATGTCAATTAAAACCATAAGTAAGCAACTAAAAGAATATTGTTTTTGCTTTTGTTTTACTGATAAGTTTAAGGATCAAACCTGGTTAAGAAATAGATCCAGTCTAAGCTTTTTTTGTAATAAAATTCTGCGATATGTTTGAGAATCAAAATTGATTCAGTTATAAATACTTTTGTTTACAATCTCGACACACACGACAATAGCCCGAGCAAAGACTTGCTTTAAAATGCTGTTTGTCTTATATGCGATATTTATTTTCTAAAAAGAACTTACTTCACCTTTCATGCTTCCCATAAGTTCAATATTTCTTGTAAAAAAAAAAAATTCTAAAAAGGCTATGGTCTGCGACCGATAAGAGGTCAATTTAAATTGCGGCATTTTCGCAAAATTCAATTTTATAAAAAGAATTTCATTATACCTTCAAAAGAATTATAATAAATAAATTAGAATAAAAAAAAAATAAATAAATATAAATAAATAAATTCGTAAGTGTGCCGGTTTTGCATAAAAAGCTACAAGAGATTCTCATTTAACAATCTTCCGACGGTCTGAGATTTTGTGATTTCGTTGCCTTTTTGCTCTTTGGCGGTTTTGTTAACAGATTTATAGCATTTTTACGAAAATTGTACATAAATATTTACATTTTTTACGCCAGCTTTAAGATTAGCTAAGGCGTGCCAGAATTTGCTATGACGAGATTTGGCGGGGATGAATACTTTGGCGAATGGGTTAGTAAATCGAACGGCTTAAACTATGCATCATAAGCGTAAGTGTTGCGTTTACCTGTAATAAGGAAATCCTTGGGGAACATGTAAATCCATTGGCATTCCAGTAGGATTTAAATGATGAGAGTGCGGGTGATGATGGTGATGATGGTGGGCCGTATGTGGATGCGAATGATGGGGGTGGGCGTGATGCGTATGATGGGCGGCAGCAGCAATTTGATGATGTGAATGATGATGTTGAGCAGCCACAGCCACATTTTGCACATGCGCTGCAGCAGCGGCAGCCGCGAACCCGGCATCCGCACCCGCCGACGCCATCGCATGATGACCCAATACTGCAGCCCATGGTGAGGCTACAAAACCGCTACTATGGTGATCCATAGCAAAAAGTTAGAGATCAATTATGAGATATACTTTCGTTTTATGGTCTTATTATTATGTTTTAGTTAATCTTTTAATAAAATTTTTTACATATTTTTATAGTTCTCTTCTTTTTTTTTTTATAAATTTTTCTTCTTATTCGATTTTCCTTTTTTTTAATTTCCTAAATTTACATTTTATTAATAATTAATTATATTATAGCACATTTAGAAAGGAAATGTATTGTTTAAAGATAAGAAGAACTTGACTTAAGTATAAAATCAACCGACGGGATTTGTTATTCTTTGGTTTTTGCTCCTTATTATACTTTGTGCACGTAGACGACGCAAGGATGTTTTTTCACAAGGTTGTACGAGGTCGTGTTTTTGGTTATACAGTAAAAAATTTTTGCATGTATTTCGTCGTGTGAACAAACACTCGTCGTGCACTTCGTTTGTGTAGGTTTTCCTTCATTACATTTCGATTCGATTGTTGGGCTTGGTTATACGTTTCATTTTATTTTTTCCTTTCCTTTTCTTTTTTTTTCTTTTTTGCTTTTTGTTTTGGTTGACGGAAAGACGAGACGAAAAGAAAAGCTTTTTTTAAGGTTTTTGTTTTGATTGCACGTCGCGGTCTTTGTTTTCCGCGTTCACCTCTGCACGGCATGAAAATTGGCGATAAACTATCGCCTCGCATCGGGAAACATGGTCACAGTTATTCACAGAGGCTCAGAGTCATTCAGTGTTTATGGCAAAGCATTCACCACTACTCACCATCATTACTATATACGTACACACTCACACAGCAGCCACAATATATTAAAAAAAAAAAAACAAAAAAAAAAAAATGCAAAAGTAAGGCTGCTGTTGTTGCTGCTGCTCTGATGTTGATGTGTGAACCCAACAACAGAACAACCAGCCATCCAGTAAGCTAGCCAAGGCAGCCCCAATAAACCTACCAAATATTATGCCGACCAGCCAGGCAACTAAGATAAGCAAGCCAACAAGCACACAAGAAGGAAAGCAGGCAGGGAGGCAGTTGTGGAAGACTAGCACAATGTGTTGCTTTACTTTTAACATCAACACGTGTATGTGTGCAATAAAACTTCTTTTTCTACATCCAAAAACTTAATCATTTTTATATACAGCATCATCAGCAGCGTCATCATTATCATCGGTATCATTATAATCATGATTATTGTTATTATTATTGTTGTTATTGTTATTGCTAAGGTCGTTCACGGTATTGTAGTGATTCCGGCTGGCAAACAGGCAAGCGAATAAGACAACGAGAGAATTCAGTTTCTGCAATAAAAGTGTTTGTTTTCATAAGTCACCGACGACAACCAGCTTCATACCACCAAACTCAGTATTCGAATTGGTATGAGATGGAGCTTTCCACAACAACTATACAGCAATTCACCTGAGGCTTAAAACTCAGGTAGTCAGCAACAGACAACAACAATTTATAGCAACAACTTGTATGTAACCATTTATCAAAGCGTAAACTACGAACTACACTACGGATACTTGTGCGCACTCATTTAATTCATCAGCATCCTCAACACAGTTTAAGCTGCTCAACAGAAAAATCTCTCGAATCGAAAACAAATATATATATATATATATATATATATATATATACATATACCTACATGTACATATATTGCTCTCAATAATTTATTATTGCTTTGGGGATGTTTAGCTGCTGTGTCAATGTGTGCACGGTTGGATGTATGCAATGCCGCTACTACGAGAAGTGCAACAATCATAGTGCATAGTGTTGCTGCCTGTATTGCACTACTGTAATATAAGCTACGATTGTTGCTATTGTTGTAACACGAATTGCTTAACAACGATTGGTGGCAGTTTGCTATCAACAGCCACAAACATGGACACCATTGCATTTGCCTTCTTCTCGCAACTTGAAAATTTTCATTGTATGGGTTGGCTAAACCACCACTATTGCATCCCACGTAAACTAACGTTGCACACAATTACGTCTATTTGCTATGTTGCAAGCTGATGTGTTCAGTTGTTGTATACAGATGCAAATATATTGATAATTAAATTCAGACGTGTGCATAATATTGCAATAAATTTAACTGTTTATTACGTTTTTTTTTTTTTTTTTTTT
>CCAG010000284.1:0-45314 GCA_001077435.1 Glossina morsitans morsitans | reverse complement strand
TTTATTACGTTTTTTTTTTTTTTTTTTTTTCTCTAGAACATTATGAAAATATTTAAAGGAATATTTGGCAAATTGATAGCAAAAGTTTTTCAGTTTTGAAATAGTGTCCACATTACCAAAGAGTTACATGCGTCACTTATATGTAACGTTTGTAATGAGACACATGCAACAGAAGCCTGGCAAATCTATGGGACTAGACGATGCCTGAGATTCGTTTGAAAACAATTAAAACCAAGTAAAGTACTTGACATCAGCCTTTAATACCCATCGTTTCAAACAATATACATAAAAACGGCAAAAGCTTTGGTTAATTGCGAGCGCGTCAGTTGATATAGATCGAAAGTTAACATTTTTTGTTTGTCATTCGCAATTGCGCCATGTGTATGGGCGGATCATGTTCATCAACTAAGAGCATATATATATGCATATACATGTGATGCCGGACGTATGGACGGATATACGTGAAGTCGTAATTTTAGTCTAAGCAACCATATGTATATATATATATATATATATACCTTTTGGAATATTTGACAGATACTTGTATATATTACAAAGGAATTATCATCCTTCGGTGATGTTGAAATAAATAGGTTTAGGAGATGTCAGTCTTTGAAAACCAAGATGCGGTCTTGACCGTGGATTTCCTGAGATCTCCACAGCCTGCACGTTAACTCCAAAGTGCTCTACGAATTTAATTTTTTCTTTTTGTTAGCAAATACTTAGTTATTGTAGGCGTAGTTTTGGGAGGACTTAATTTATTTTCGATTGATGGTTAGCAACTAAGAGAACCGGCGCTAAAGTTATATTGAACTTTCGCTTTACAATATTGTTATATTGAACTTTCGCTTTACAATATTCGCAGTAGCAACTCTGCCAGGAAAGTGTGCAAAATCGATAACTTCGAGTTGGGTGCGCAGCTCATATAGGGTCTGCAATTAGTCTGCTTAAACACTCTAAAAGATTTATCACTAACCTGATCAAACTTTGACTTCAATAAAGATCTTATAGTCTGCAATCTAAGACAAAGCCTTGTTCTGTTGGAGCCACGTGTCGCACCAAACTAAGATTTGTTGAAAAATTTTTTAAGTATTATTTCTGCTATTCTACGGCCACAATTCTGCAATGTGTGTGCGGAGCATATTTACGTTTACTAAGGGAGTAAACTCCATCATGGAATCATATAATGTGGGTATAGTGTTTCATGGATTTCTTCAGTACCCCGAAATTATCGTTTGGGAGTGCTACCAATAACAAGCAATACAATGTAGACGTTTTATCGTATAGTCTCAATATAGCACTAGCTACAGCAATCAATCTATATATAGAACGTCAATCTATATATAGTACATAACACAGCATAAATAAAACAAGAAATCATTTTGTGGGCAAATGGTCAGGATGTGTTTGGGACGATTTAACTAATTTTGAAAAGGAAATGTAAAGTAAAAGAAAATATGTAAGATCAAGTTGTTCTCCCCTAGACAAAGTTTTGTATTCATAAACACAACTGATTCGAAAACAAGTAAGAAAATGATATTTGGTCGTGACCGAATCTTTTACGCCCATTGCCACGATCTTGAAAAAAGAAAAAGAACTAAATTTTCATACTCTATAATATTGGGTGGGCGCGGCTGATTTTTTTTATTTTCAAAATAAAAAAAGGAATTTATATGGTGTATGTGTTGAAGCAAAAAACACGAAAAGCGAAGGTGTTCACAGTTTTTGTGTGTGTTCCTTGCCCGGTTTGGGTCATTTTCCAATTCGTTTGCAAATATTTTCGATATCTTCGCGATATCTTCCTTTTTGAGGACGGGAGAATGTTTACAACAGACATTACACAGACGGACATAAAGCCAGATGGACAGACGGACATACACAAATCATTTCAGAATTTAATGCTGATCCAGAATGTATATACTTTGTGCGGTTTCTGAAGTTTCCTTCTGAGCTTTGAACACGTTTCGACAAAGTGAATACACCCTTTATGTTTTGATGCTGGGTGTAATAAGGTTAATGTTTATTAATGTTAACCGAGTTCATGTTCTTAAGGTCAAGAGGTGATAATTTTAATGCGAATTCTGAAGGCGGACCGAAAAAGAAAACAAGAGTAGAAATATATATAGAAATTTATACAGATTTTGTTCTATATTAGGGAAGGTTGTCTTCAATGCCAATCACCAATAGGAGTAATCAAGTAGGTAAAATTGCGACTACAAACTCTGTGTGCGCGGATTTAAATCTCAAGGCGATAGAGTTTACTTTAGTTGTGGTTATAGTGAGTGGTCAGCCGGTGAAGGCATAACGCTTACGAAAAGGGCATACACCTGCTAGACTGCGCTGGTTCCCTATCTGTTTCTTTTCCCTCACTTCTTTCTCACCGTCAACGTGTTACATGAACAGAGAGCATCCCCCTGGTGATTGGTTACATAATAATAGTAAACAAAGAGCATCGTACGAAATTGACGTAGAAGACTCTAAGAGAAAAGAACAACAAATTATGTTTTTGGACGCCTACTAATTGAAAAGTACGTTTTGAAGATAGTTCTATGAAACGTACAACTCCTGTTAAATAACAACTGTGAGTTGTTTTAAATGCATTACTTTTTTGGTTTTATATTTTTTTTTATTAATTATTTTTTGCTTTTAATATTCGCTCAAATTGGGCTTACGTAGATTATTATATTAATTCAATTAAAATGTATTGAGCCTTTAAAAGATTAAAGCTCACGTATTTACGAACGAAGTCTAACTTCATTATTCAATTTTCTTCGATCCGTTCGTATATGTATTGAAACCTATGAATTTTTGCGGTAATTATGCACTTTTCAATCTATTATTGCTTAACAATTTATTTGCCAGCATCTACTTATCTTAGCTTAGGATCATATCGCGATTGACGATATCGTAAAAGACGTTTTTTGTTTAAGGTTTCTTCCTGAAAATTTTTTAATTTTTATATAATTTATCTTTGTTCAAAATATTAGAAGAGCTACTCTCACGTTGTGACCTCCAAGGTTCAACATTAAAGACATGTGTGGCGCTTGCAAAGTGTATTTAAATCGAATCGCTTTTAAACTAAAATATATAAACAAGAAACTCCATCAGTGCTGACCAATGTATTCGATAATATAACAAGATACATATGACAGAAGAACAAAAAAAAAAAAAAACTGGGCTGAAGATGAAAAGTCACGTTAAGCACGTTTCAACAAAAACATTTTGTCAAGTTGTGGTTATAGAGTTCTGTCTGTCCACTTAACCATTCAATACTTAGTTATATTTTGTTGTTGTTGATATTGCTGTTGCTGTTCTCGAACAACTTGCAGACAACATTGGTTTATTTAAACGAAAATTATTGTTTTGGCACAACATAAACAAACTAGCAGCATAAGCAGCATCGGGAGCATCAGCAGCAGTAACAGCAGCAGATATACTAGTGAAATATAGAAGTAATGCTTGTGCCAGCCACTCATAATGCATAAAAAACATAAACTGTGGGACGAAAGCGAATGAAGTCAGTCATACAGTCACACACGCTAGTTTAGAGTTGAAAAATATCTATATATATATATATATAAAAAAAAAAAAAAATGTTAAAAACAATACCATGACCCCGCACGATTTTGATTTCGGAAGTTGAAATATCTTAATTTTTTCCATTTGCTATAAACTCCATACATATATATATATATATATATATATATATATATATATATATATATGATTTATATAATGATATTTTTATATATTTATATATATATTTGTATATATACGCGCGGTGACACACATGCATGTTTGTATGCAACTATTATTCATATAAACTTCGGTAACTCCGGTACCACCTTCGCTTCTGTCAAACGTTTTCGGACGAGGATTTGCCATGCGAATGAGTTCAGTTTTATATTATTTTTTTTGTTTTCTTCTGAACTTATTCTAAGACTAAACCTCAGTTAATCGGTGTGTATCACAAAAACTCTCATATAAATCCCGTGAGATTTTTCATGCTGCTTTGTATTTATTTATTTTGGTTTTATTTTCTTCTTCGTGGTTCCTCTCGGCCAACAACATATGCTCATGCATGTATATACATATATCGCAACAATCATGTTTGTGAATTTTGGTTCTTTGTTTATTTGTTTTTTTTTTTTTGCTTTTTTTTTTTTTTTCTTACTTTTTGCTCTTATTATTGTTTATTTTTAATACAATTCTCAGCTCATTTTCGTTAATATATTTTATTTAGTTTGTCTAGTGGTAGTTGATGCTGTTGTTTTTGGTTGTCTGTTACTTTTGCAATCACGAGTTCATATTTATTGTAATTCAGTGACAAGTGGCGCTCTACAGATGCCCAAGCATGACAGAATGTTTAATATTTTACCCCTTATCTTTGTTGTTTTGCGTACGTTTTCTGTCTACAAGTGAATTTTCTTAAACACTTCACACTTTATATCTTTTCCATATTACAACTAAAATTTTGTAATTAGTTATCTTCATCACTTGATCGACTTTGTATATATTCATATTACAATTCATTTTTCAATTTTTCATTTAATAGGATTTAGATCAAATTTTTTGCTCAACTTAAGATATCGATGAAAATGCAAAATTTGTTAGAAATTTTTATGGAAACGTGTTGCGAAAAAAAATAGGAGAAAATAATTGGATTTACTTTTCATGAAATAAGATTTTATTTAAGAAATACTTTTCCATATTTGCTTGAGATTGATGCTATGTGAAATTTTCACTTGTCTTTGACAGAAGCTACTAACCATGCGCTACTGTACTTACACATTCACATGCTGAATGTAAATCAGTCTTTTCCGAACGAGTTTCTCTGCAGTCGGTACGAGAGAACGGGTTGAGGCACTTGATTTGGAAGTCCATTGCCTAAGATTGGAGAGCTTATATGCGTAGTGTTGAGAGGCAAGAAGATAAGTACTTTTTCTAAAGAGGAGGATTAACACTGGACGATACTGAGATATTTTATTGCATCTATTCAATACCTGAGATAGAAGCGACATGCTACACAAATGGGCTCAGCAGAATGCCAAATGTGACGCACGTAAGCATTAACTTCGCATTAACTTATAATGGACTGCTTGCCGTAGAATCGTTACGATACAAACCGTTTATGAGAACTATTCTATTTGCAGGGAATGTAGGACTGCGTATTAGATAATATTTTTAGCAAATATTCGAGACAAAATCAGTTTAGAAAAGAGCGATTTTAGTAGTAAGAAGTAGCGGTTCGTTTTCATTTGAGAAGAAAAAAAATTATAGAAAATTAAAGAATAGAGAGAAGAAGGTTTCAAGGTAAGTTATTAAGCACATATTTAAACATGAAAGAAAGAAAGTTATTTTGGAAAGATTTTTTAAGAAAGGACCATACCAGGGACACTCTTGCGAAGCATCTTCAACTTAGATGAGTCTATGGCAAGTAGTGTATCTATTACAAACTCGAATCATCAAGTCTATAGCTGGGGAAGTACAGACATAATGTTCATTCGAGCAATCCAATGAAAAGGCGAGAATCATCCATATATGCAAAGTGGAAACAACTCTTATCGATCCATCTGTAAGTCTATAGATAATCCATGATTGCCAATAGCTATGGGAGCAAAATTTAGATAAAATATTGCCTACAGTCATTTAAACAAGAAGCACAAAAGCGGTTTCAATTTCAGCTACACGCCTGTAGCCAATAATATGTTTACAGGGCTGTAATTAGTAAAAGGTTCCATATTGTGGGTGTTTAAGGTACGTTCGAATGGGAAAATTATTTATTTTTTTTTTTTGCTTTTCTTTTCTTCTATTCTGATGTCTTTGGCTTAAATTTGCTTTCGAAGTATTTTTTCCGGGTTAAACGGAATGAATTGTTTTCTTCTTTTGGGCGAATTTTAAGACTTGGTTGTGAAGAAGAACTATTTTTTTACTATATTTCTAGTATTATTTGAATAATTACCCGTTAACTAAAACAACTCTTAGTTTAATTAGTCGGTGTATGGATGAGTGGAGACGACGGAAATTCTTCTGCTACAGGAATAGACAAAAACCATTAAAAGCTTTTAGCAACAACACGCCTAACATACAGACGAACATCTTAAGCTCAATGACTACTGCCACACGTATATATGCACACGCAAACATATATAAAATGCATACGCATTTCTGGCTTCACTTACAGGCTCTGGTAGAGCGTCAAGCTGTCTAAAAAGACTTTCAAAAAAAAAAAAAAAAAGATAAATAAATAAATAAATGAATAAAAAAAACAATAAGAACAAAACCTAAAGGCAAGGACATCAGCATATGGAGACGGAATGGTAAAAAATGAAAAAATAAAAAAAAAAAAGAATGAAAGAAAACAAACTCAAAACAGCAGAAATAATCATCAGTGTTATGTGATGTGCTGTGTGTTTTACACTTTACCTAATTGCTAGTTAATGTTGCTGTTACCGATGTTGCGGCGATTGTTACCGCTAATGTTAGTCTCCTCTGGGCGAAAGAGGAAGCGCTTGTTTCAGCTCAAATGTAAAGTAGCCACTGCTTCTTAAGTTACACGTATATTTTTGTGCTCGTGTGTTTGTGTATTTATGTGTTTGCTAAAACAGCAACCAATCTGTTCCTATCGTTGATGTTGCTCCATTTAAATTCACTTGTTTATTTCGTTGTTGCTGTAGTTGTCCTTTCTTTTTTTGGCTTTTTTTATTTCATTTTTTTTTCCTCTGCACTTCCCACTTGGATTTTAAGTTTGCGGCCTCAGGTTGTTTTATATGCAAATTGCGACTTCTTTGACTTGATGTTGATGTTGGCACAGTGTTTGTGAGCCTCGTTTACTACTGCGAATCATATGTATTTCGCGGCTGCTGCTGTGCATGTTATTTTCTTGCCTCTGAGGTTGATTCAGTGGCTGGCTTACGACTGACTTCAGAGTCTTTTAAGGCGGTTATGTTTGCTTTTATTTTTGGCTTTTTTTTTTTTCTTGACATGGCTTTTAGTTAAGCAAACATAAGGCGGCACATCTGTTTAGAGAGTGTGAAAAAAGAACTGAATACAGAATAGAAAATTCTGTTACGAGGTCCGGTGTAAAAATTTCTGCAATGCCTGTAATGTAAACCATAAATTGGTTATCGTGTCTTTTCAATCTCCTATATCAATATCAGCTTGAAGTCTGGTTTGCGATTCTTGGGATTTGGACAGTTAGCGTTATCTCGTCATTTCATCTTAGAAGGAATTTAGAATTTCTAGTCTACTGATAAAGTATTACGGATCCAAATAAATAAGTTGCCTGCAGATTGGACAATTTTTAGATAATCATAAGAGAATATAAGAATTTTTCATTTTTAAGTTATTCTCTAGTATGATGCGAACTTTTTTCCCGAGCTCTTGTAAGAATACCGCGTGGGTACGATTTTCAAATGCATACCCTT
The DNA here is from genome assembly GCA_001077435.1 of Glossina morsitans morsitans. Classification (NCBI taxonomy): domain Eukaryota; kingdom Metazoa; phylum Arthropoda; class Insecta; order Diptera; family Glossinidae; genus Glossina; species Glossina morsitans. Next base: position 37,887 of record CCAG010000284.1, on the reverse strand, counting down.
ATGGAATATTGAATCATAACAAGATTTCTCGCAACGGTGAATTAGCTTTGCACCCTTTACGCGGACATGAAGTCTGCACAGATATAGGTAGCGTTAGATAAATTTAATATACCAGAAGTTGTGTCTTCTTTATCTACTAAAAGTAATTAAATGGAGCCATAAGGTCCCATTCCAATAAAATGTTTATATGTAGATATCGTCGAATACTAAAGAAAATAAGAAGAAGAAAATATTACTTTCCTTTATAGGTTGCCTTCCTTTTTTTCCTGCAAACAAATAAGTCACAAGAAATTCTATTGGAGAAGCCTTAAGAAGAAAGCTGCTCTCATGGACAAAATCATATTGCTTAGTGATTATCCACAGCCCCACCCCTGCGTTCGGAAAACGGCTGTGACCGCGTATAGACAACATGTTTCAATAGATTTGAAGACTTTTATATGCTTATCCTTATATACTTATCCTAAAAGAAAAACAAAAAAGTCGGTGGTGGACCATGGATGACTGCAATTATTCTTTTCACCTATGTACTACTACGCCTTTTCTCATTAGCTAATAGTTTTCAAAATTTTTCGCTTCGAGCTTTTTTCGCGTTGTGCATGTCGTTCTTGCGTTTTTCATATGGCATCCGCAGGATACCTAAAGTTTTAAACTTTCTCTAGGCCTATGTCTACCGAATGCCAAATCAACCTTGTCTAAGGCCATTTCAGATCACTTCCAAGTGTAATACGGTTTTATGAAAAAACTAATATTTCTTTCAAGCTTTAGTCTATCTTTAGGTACGAATTTAATAACTACCCCCGTTTGCCTTAATTTGTCATCTAATGTATTCACAGACAGTGTAACCTTGCTAACAACAACAACAACGATAACAAAATCAAAATAGCTAAGAAGATATACATACGGCTTAAGGTAATCTTTAAAAATGTGTCTTCGTTTTTTGTTGTTTTTTCTTGTCTTATTTTTTTTTTTTTTTTGTTAACTAAAACTTTTTCTATAAAATTAAAGTTTGTTCGCGCGTTAGTTGAGACGTTGCTGAGCATAAACGAAGAAAAACTAATTAACATTTTTAATGTTAAAATCTTGTAACTTTTTGATGATGATTCTCTGGCGGAGAGACTCTCTAGGCGAACGAGCTTCAGTCAAAATCTATTTAATTGTTTGACTATCAGTTACAAATCGCTATAATTGAGTAAATTGATGCCATGACCGGTCAGTAAAGCTAAGACTGTTGCGTTTGCTTTTGTTAACGAAGATATGACTATCATTGAAGCAGTGAACACAGATTATGAATGTGCGGTTGATTATAGTATGTACAGTGTGCTATGCGATGGCATATGTACGGTTTGGCAACATTAGCGTTAGCGTTACCGCATGGGGAAAGATAAGAAGTGACGATCTAATCTTAAAAGTGTCAAAAGTTAAATTAAAAACTTTTAAACGTTTTGTTGCTTTTTAATTGAACGTACATTTTAATTTGCGGCTAGTTTGCCTTGTACGCTATATTGGCGATTTGTGTACGCAAGAGGGAGATAGATAGATAGATAGATAGATAGATAGAGAGAGAGAGAGAAAGAGGGCGAGAGAAAGAGAGAGAAGGAAAGATAGGGAGAAAGAGATGAGGTTGGGTTTCCGTCCGTCGTCTAGGGAATTCAATATGCTAATTTTACCACATGGCGCCGCTGTGTTACTTTTTTCAATTTCAAATATATATGTCAAGTGCTATTACTAGAGTAGAATTTTAAATAAAGCGAAAAGCACAGAATGCCTGATCTTCATATAAATTCATTCATTAAAGCCACGCGTAAAGAGAATTCGACACTGTGACCACCATCACCCGAGCGCTCTCTTTCTCTCTCTCTATTTATCTATTCTCACCCCATTGTGCAGTACTTCACTTAATTACAGGTTTGTTTGTTTTCGCCCGCCACAGCACTTGACCATTTTATTGATTCTCCAGCTTATGGCATTATAGCCCAAGGAACATTTAATCATACGAAGGCTAATATTAGTAGCAGTCCTATGCATTGTTTATACGCATGCATAGGGAAAAGGGATGGCATTTCGAGACGCTTAATAATACAAAACTGTTTCATCGTATGATGACTTCATTCGGTTTTTATTAATAAATTTTTACTTAACAAAAGCCTAGTAACGAAAAAAAAAAAACAAAAAAAAAGCAATAACAACTTTGATGACGCTGTTAACGACGTGCACAGCCTTCAGTATTTGTTTTGCGTATCGTTCATGTGTGAATTATGTTGCCTTCTGGCTAACTATCGTTTAAAATTACTATTGTCGGCAAAAGTTTTTACTCCTTTTCTTCTTTTGTGTCTCTACGATTAATATACGCCTGCGTTTATTTCGCACTGAAAGATATCAAAGATAACTTTTTTTTTTGTGCTAAGATATCTCAGACACGCCGACGCCTTTTCAGCGGTTGCCTACTTATACGATTGTTCATCCGTTTCATATTTTGCGACTAGTTTTCATAACCCGATGTCATTTTATACTTTCGTTGTGCGGTATCCTTTCATAATGTTGTTATTTTGAAAAATATTTTTTTTCTTTTCTTGTTTTTGTAAACAAATTTTAAACATGACTTCAAAACTGCTTTATTTTTATAAGAGTTGCTTAGTTTCTTTTTTTAGATGCAAAATTTTTTCATATGCAAAATTATGTTTATTTTTTTTTTTTTTTTTTTTTTTTTATTTTTATTTTGCGTTATTTCTACTTTTCCTCTGTTGATAATATCTTGCCGCTTCTTCTTGTTGAAATTGTAACTCTCTGATGTTCACAAATAAATTAGAGCCCGAGATGAGCAAGGTGATGATACATTAATTCCCATGCACATGGGTCGTACGTAGACTGCTTTAAGCATATATTGTTCATTCGTATGGTATATGCATTTTTTTTTTTTTTTTTTTTTAAGTTACTGAGCAAAATTTTACAATAACTTTTTGAGTAAAAATATTTTTTAGTATTTATAGTGCACAGCTAGGAAGACGTGCAACCAGTTGAGCGATGTAGAAGAGCACATTATATGTGTAATAATTTATAAATATTCTTTAACGTTTTCGTGACAACGCACCAGTTTCGTACCTTGCTATACTTTACCATATCCAGCCGCTGTAAACCAATAAATGAGTGCCGTAGACGGCATCAACCGTTATGATATATTAAGTGACTGATGGAAAAGGCTGCAAAAGGATTAAGAGGAGTCCAATGCCATCGCCTTGATTTTTCGCAGACCAACAACGCATTCATTATAATATTCACTGTAAGAATAGAAATTCATTTAGATCCGAATAAATTCACACGAGTAGTCTAGTAGGTGAGAGTCGCGGCTGCCACGTCGCTGATCACGGGTTAAAATCTCAGTGAGGGAGAATTTGCCTTGGTGAATGCTCAATTGGTAAGGGCATAACACTTACCGATTATGCACACGTCCACTAGACTGCGTCCACCTGTCAATCTATTTCTTTTCTCCCACTTCCTTCTGTACCGTCAACGCGTTACGCGTATAGAGGACATTATCGCCGAATAATCGCCAATAATACAAAAAAAAAAAAAAAAAAAAAAAATGAAAAAAATAATGAAAAGTAGAATGTGTGCAGAATGTGTGTAGAATGAAACACTCTTTCAATATTTTACAATGATTTTCACTTTGACCATAAATGAATTGACAAACTTTATGTTATAATACTTCATGACTATCCATCCTTGCAAAACACAAAATAATAGAATAGTAAAGAAAAGTATTCAAAAGATGTTTAGAACAGTGATGATATCAAAGTCGGCAACGATTGCATAAACAAAACAGCAAATACTTAACGTCTGTATTGGGTTGTTTAGGAAGTAATTTCCTTCTTTTTTTTTTCGGACAAAAAGGACGGTTTTCTTATAGTCACATTTCATATCATTATGGAATGCCGAACTCGATACATTTAACCTCTCACCGATCTCACGATTTGTTATTCGGCCGTTTGCATCAATGAGTGAGCTTTCCAGAAAATGGTGCATCTTTAAGATCAAAGTGGCCGGATTGAAATTTTGCAAACTAGTTTTGGCATTGAAGTTCTGTCAGTACATCTTCTACATTTTTAATTTTTCGATAGTAAAAACGTAAAATATGCCGAAAGTGGTGCTTTTCGCTTTCAAAACCTCTTCCGTGAAAGCAATCGGCTTAACTGTGAAGCTTGGGTGTGAATAAATACAATTAAGTCCTCTGTTGGACGACAACGGATCAATTTAGTCGGCATTGATGCCCACTAAGCTGACTGAAATGTTGAGTAAGTTTTCACTGTTTTCCATAGAGGGTGTAATTAAAACTATAGGCTGCTGAGTAAAATTTGCGATTTCTTCATTTGAGGGTTCTATTTTCAGGATTTAAGTAATAGTATACTTTTTGGAATTTCAAGTAGGTCGGATTCTACACTTAAAAAAAAGGATCGTCAATTGCGGTCAACGGACAATGGATGCCTTATGAGGCTAGACGGGACGATAATCTTAAATACCCGTGACTCGTTCATTAGTTACAGTGCTTGAATTAGCTATAGTGTATCATCAATTGCTTCCAATCTAAAAGCGTATGCAATATGCCAAAGGTCGTAAGTTTTCAATGTAATGACGTTCGGCAACCAAATGCCAAAGTTCGCCCAACGGACGTAAGCATAACTGATTTGAAACGTGCTACTCTCCACAAAGTAATCAATCGATAACCTAGTTTACGTTCAAATATTCTCAAGACCACTTTCCCTTCCAAGATGATATTTCAAGTAAAATAACTTTTTTACAGTTAAATTTTGGAAGAAGTTTAAAGACAATTTAACTGTAAAAAGATTGAGCATGTCCGTCGGCCCATCTGTCCATTTGGCTGTCTGCCCCCCTATGTAATGTCTGTTGCTCTCCTGGCCGCAAAGATGAAGCTAACGACTTCAAATTTAGCACAAACTTTGGGAGTTTTTGGACACGCCTACAATACCACGTAAGGTGAGAACACCTCTGCTTCTTAAAAGTAATAAAAAATTGCTCTTTTGCTCATTACTAATAAACTATAGCAGATAATTCTACGAAAACTTTAAGGTGTATTCTGTGGATAGCATTGTAGTGTCTGTATAAAAATGGGAAAAATTGAACACGCCTACCCAATACCATAGCATATCAAAGTCCAATTTATTTTGATACGTCTATAACGCGAAAAAGCAAGCTTCAAAAACTCCATAAAGTTTATAAATTTTTGCCCAGTTAAAGATTCAGAATACACGCAAGCATCTTCGTTCGTTCATCTATCCATCTGTCCGTCTATCCAAAAAGAAGATATCGCCTATAAATTTGCGAAGGGGTTTGCAAATGATCAATGAAACATTCTCACAATGCTCACACGTCTATGCAGTCAAAATTCAAAACACCTTTGCTTTTCGTGTCTTTTTATTCGCCCATTCAATATAATCGAGTATTCAAACTTATTTTTTTTCTTTTTTTCAATCTTTTATATGAGAACGGTGATGGGAATAAAAGTTTCGGTCGTAATCCTCTATATAAGATTATTATTAATAATATTTTTGCTTGTCTTGTTTTTTTTTAAGTTTTTAAATAGTTTCGTTTGTGAAATTTCTAAAAACGTTTAAAAAAATTCTTTAAAGATTTTGTCTTAACTAGCCTTTATGGGTGAAAGGGTTCATAAGGACTAGCTGAAGTAATTTTTGACACTTTCAAGTGTAGGCATCAAATGGTAAAAACCACTGATATTACTGTTAGAATAATGGGAACTTAGAAGATGACTAAGGCCCGATTATTATCTTGATACCTTTACTGGGGTGGTCTACCTGCATAAAAGTTGAAGAAATGAAGAAGTTTTCGAAATTTTGTATCAAACTCTGGCAGCCGCCTATGAAGGCAGATAACGTATACGATATTCCTTTAACACTATTTCTATCAACAGGTGTCAAAAGACACCTTTTTGTATTTTAACTTAACATTATTCTCTAACTTTAATCATTTCTCCGGAATTCATTTTTTGACGTTTCATACAACAATTGGTTAATTAATTCAGCGATATTATTTTGATCCAGCCCACCCTGGATCTAAGAACGTGCATGTGGTATACCTATTTTTACCACGAGATGTCTTTTAACACCTTAAGAATTTCATAACAGCGTTTAATTTTAAACCGTTTTAGATATAAATATCGAGAGCATTTTGCAGCATCATATCAATTGTAATCGGATAAGAGAATCCCGATTACAGTTGTCACGGGAGGTACTTTGATGTTTGCTTGTTTTTCGCCATGTTGCATTTTATTGTAGATCATTGCATTGACTTGTTCTAAAAAATTTAAATAACGGGTTTTTTGTTTTCCAATCCCCCCCAGCAGTTAATTCAGTACAAGCGTGAATTTTGTTTTCATTCGTGAAAAATTTGAAAAACCCATTGTTGAAATTAGCATTGTTGGTAAACAGTAAGCAGTACAACTGTTTATAATACTGGTACTTATATCTATTTCTTATCGTTTGCGACCACTTTTGCAAACAAAAAATTTCTTTAGTTGGAACTATCCGTCAAAATAAGAGGGAACTGCCAAAATCGGCAAATATACAAAAGGATGAAATGGCACGCTTTACAAAGCTGTTTTATGTATCGAACGACTCTACTCTAACAAACTGTAAGAGCAAGCAATTATTACAATCCTGTTAAATTAATGACATTACAATGTTTGATTATCCTTCTGATAAAACTAAAAAGTTAAATTTAAAAGGTAATATTTTTTAATTGTTGTTCTCGTTATATTGCTATTTGAAATCCCGACAGTTCTTGCAATTATTTGCATTTAAACGCAGAGATGTCAAAGGACACCTTTTGGTCAAAATAGGTTTGCACAAAATCGTGGTAGATATAGTGTCAGTAGATACGTTGAGAAATTCATGGCTAAGAGACGCGAAAAAAAACATTTGATGCGCTTGCTATGAGCCCTTACGTAAAGAGGACAAATTTTCTATATGATAACTTCTTGCATTTATTAACTGGCAGAATATTGTCTGAGAGATAGCGGAAAAGTTTTTGAAATTTTCTTCATAATTCTCTTACGCTTCAAAATACTTGAATTTTCCAAAAATTATTGATTGAATGAGTGTATCTAACCTTGATTGATTGCGCTAGAGGATAAACTCAAGACCAATGTCAAATATGTATGAATATAAATTCAACTCCGAATTACGATACGGTTATCTCTTTGCAAACTCCATTACGAGATTATGACTCTTTAACTGCCTAATAACATCCCCAATGAATCGATAACAAGAGAATAATTAAAAAAGCAAAAAAAAAAAAATAAATAAAAATATATTAAAATTCTTATAGATGCGTACCATGAAAAACCATGAACCATTAATGCAGTAGTTTCGTTGAAATTCCCAGACAGTATTTTTTCGAAAAAATGAATGACGAAATTGATGTTATTTTTTTACCAAGAAAATCTCAATAAATTTTATAATAAGCTATCGTCTATATAAACACATCTATCATATCACATGTGCATAATTTTTGGGGACATGTTGATAAGATACATAAACCTCGAAATCCGGTGAAGTAGTGTTGGATAATACGTATACTATCGCTAACATGGCTGACAACTACCAAATTGTGTAAGTGTACGTTCAAGAGAGAGATTATTTACATATAAAAGAAAATCGTAGTATACGAAAACAGAAGAAGAAAAAAATAAATAAATAAAAATAAATAAAAAACAACATAAAAATAATTTGTCTTTGCATACAAGTAAATACAGGCATACATAGACATAAATACATATCATTTGAACGTATTATGTATTCTGTTGGTGTTTACTGGGAACGTTAATTTTTTTTTTTTTTTTTTTTTTCAAGAAAATGACAAACAAAAAAAAATGTTTAAAAAATCATACGTTGCTGAAATCCTAATGACCATATATTGTGCATATGTGTATGCCTATGGATGTAAGCTTAAGTGTGTTTAAAAGTCACTCTCACGGTATTACCGGTATTTGTGTGTACGGGTAAATTTAACGGCCGGTAAAATGTTAAACCAACGAACAAATAAACAAATGAACAAACAAATGCAAACGAATCGCGGAATTACAAATGGAAAAAAATAAACGCTAATAATCGGCTTAGAGAGAAGTTTTGATGCTCTCTACACACACAATTATTATTCAATTATTCATTTACAACGACCTGAAATGTATTGCAATTAACATTCTTCAAGACCGTTAAAAGAAACTGAAGCTAGCTTAGATGGAATTTTCAAGCGAGCGGACGTATGCCGTAATGTGTTCCCACAATTGTATGAATGGAACCGTTTCTGATCAATGCCAATAAATTCATGCCGAAACTTTAGAATCCTTGTGCATAAGCAATTGTGAAATTGTAGACCAGAGACACGGTTTCTTTCACAGTCGTTCTTCCGAGAAGCTTTCAATAGTTTTACTTTGTGAAAATTCTACATTAACTTCCCGTGTCAAGTCTTATCTAACCTATCAAAATCAAGATTTTCGAAAAGTGTTTGCTCTTTTACACAGAACGTTGGTTGCGCTGTTTCCAAACTTCATAGGAACATCGCCTGTGGATCGTATATTAGACAACTGACCACAAATATTGAAGTTTTAAATTTTACTCGTCGAATCGTTTCAATTCTTTGGCTCTACTAGAGATAGTTGCAAGAAGATCAGTTTTAACTTTAGGCCTGGTCTAAATCGCTGATACAGATAGACAGATGTAGACACATTGGTTTAGAGTTTCACAATTGATTATTGATATGCATTATGGGATTTAATATTATTTTTACTTCTGGGTGTTGCGAACAGAAAGATAAATTTAGTATATCTGAGTAATATTTGATTGGTGTGGGTGTTACAAAAAGTTCTTCATATTTTTTCATCATTTATTTCTACGCCATTTTGCTTTTAGACAAATGCCTCATGATATATATGTATATATATATATATATATATATATGTATAAATGTATATAATAGTAAGGTTGGATGGAGCACAACGATTTTAGCAAACAATTAATACGATCTTACGCAGTAGATATTTCTTTTATCAATGCTCGTTTAGTTTGATAAATAGTTTATAATTAATATGATGATGACTTTAATAAGAAGAGTACGTGTACAATAGTTACCGAAGTCATTATTTGATGCGATTGATGTACGCTGAAGGCCTGCTTTGACGGCTTCAAACAGTATTAAGCCATCTATTATATTTACCTTGAAAATTAAAGGCTAAGCTTCAGTATTAATTTCCAAGACTTCTGTTACCGAATCAATCAGCACAACTACATCAATATCAACTGAATTCAATTATTAAACTGTAACGCTTAAATAAAATTAATTATAATGAAACTTTATATTTGTAGTCATGTGTCAATAAAATGTAATTAGAAACCCTGGAGCGAATTTTAAGACTTTACTAAATTAACGCATACTAGTAGTCACACTTGACCCCTATTTATTGATATGACATTGGCAAGGTATGAGCCTTAAGAAGAGTTGATTCTATTATATAAGTCTTGAGTCGTCTATTCAGATTCTTGTCAAGGACTCTAGGTGGGGAAAATAATTTGAAATTGGGTTGTCAAACGACAGCTTCTAGAGGGTCGAACAGGGACATTTATGTATCAATAACTCCATTAGTCAATTTTACTAAGAATGCAGTCCCAAGGATAAACCGACGTTCCTCTAGAGAGGGAAATGTTATGAGTAGTAATCTATCTTCATTTGGCGGTAAAGTAAGTAGGGGGACCGTACGATAGGTGCCTTGAGGTGAAAAGCAAGAACTGTTTTTGAACCGATTCTATTGCATCAACATAGAAGCAATAGGATGGAGACCATAACACCGCCGCATATTTCAATGGTGGTTATCTAGCTAACGTTATATGCAGTCTTTTCGTAATACATGGATCTTTGAATTCACGACCCCAGCACTTCATGAATACCAGCGAGGATTTTGCTTTATTGATAGCGAATAGACCCGGTTTTTGAGGCTCCAATTTGTGCGAGCTTATGGAATATTACGTTTGGTATCCAGTTCATCTTGAAAAAGACAATTTCTTAATTTTTCCAAGTTCAAGGTTAAATAAGAACAATGTTGAAAAATAACATTTAATTAATGAATGTCCAATAGTCCAATTTGCTCTTAGGCCGAAATGTAAATTTAACATTTTTTTTCTTTTGCTTTAAAGATCATATTATAATAACGAACAACGAAGAAAATTCAAAATACAATATTGGATCTCATAATTTCCGAGGGAAGCAGTTATATCATGAGTCGATGACGTTTGCGCCTTTCATTTTTAATCCAATGATAGCTTGGAGAACTTGAAGTTTTACTACAGTTTCCTACTATTGGTATGACTGTAGAAACTTATTTGCGAATATTTATTTTCGAAGAAATTATAAATTTTTTTTTTTTTTTTTTTTTATTATACTTTTTCGTAATTAACTTTTCCCCATTAGATAAAAGGAAGGATAAGGCAACGTTAGGCACTTGTTTGGTTAATTCAGCGCAATTGCAGAGCATCGATCTTCTCAGGCGATGTAAATGAAAATTGAAAGAAAATAAGGAAAAAATTACTTACACATACACTCGACTGCTTTTATGAATTTCTATGTATTTGAATAGCTTTAGTGACGCTGTTTAGAAAATATGCAAAAATATGTAAGTATGTTTGATGTTTTATGCCTACATTTACTGACAAAAATAATAAGATTTTTAACATTTTCTTTTATTTCAGTTATTTGTTGATTTATATTCTCTGCGTTTATGTGCATGTGTTTGAATGAGCGCGCGTCTGCTCGTATGCGCGCATTTACGCATGAGCGAAAAGACAAATAATCCTCATATTTTATACGCATTATATTCATTATTCAAACAACGTAATTTTTACATAAAATATAAAATGAAAAAAAAAGAAAGAAATATAAAAAAAAAAGAAAAAAAAAGAAAAAAGATCTGATTTAAAATCTATTTGCTATTTAAACGCGTAAAGAACTTTCTTTAAAGGCTGACTTTACCGTATGAGCACTTTTTTTTTGTTTCGTTGCTTATGCGCATTGTCATGAACGGTGATCGGCGGAGTGGCGGTATTATAAAAGTTTTCAAAGGAGTGTCTCATTGACAACTGTCACAATAAAATGGTCAGGCAAGCTGTATGTGATTGCCGGCCGATATCATTCCAATAATATGCAAACAAAAAAAAAAAAAAAAAAAAAAAAAAAAAAACAATAAATAAATAAAAATATAAAAAATTAAAGAAAAAAGTAAATGACAACAATAAAAATACCCACCTTATGGAATTTAGGTAGATTCTGTTGATGATCAAATCCGAATGATTGATTCACTGGAAAATTTATACACATAAGTACGCCTATCCACATTTACAAGCGCGAGTAAACACATTTCTCTCTCTCTCTCTCTCTCTCTCTGTCCCTTTGTTTCGTTCAACCTTATATAAATTTCCTACCTAATCATCCTCATGCTTTACGATTTTTCTTTTTTTTTTTGTAAAGCTGATATATTTGTATCTTGGCGATTAAAATTTTATAAACAACACCAGAATCGGTTGTAAATAAAGTAATAAACAGCGAAAAAAAAAAAAAGAAAAAGAAATAATATTTAAATAACTATTGACTGAGCATAACCGCTGCTGTACATACTAAACAGTTAAAGATTGTCGTAGATGATGGTAAGTGGAACGTTTTTCTTTTTTGCAGAAATGAATGAACCTCTCTTCGCAAACCATGACTTGCAAGACCACCACGGCTTGTGGGAGTAAAGAATAAAACATAATAGAAACTGTAGGAATTTTAATCAAAAAGCAAAAATTTTCTTTCAGCGAACAATTTGATTAGAAATGATAGGTCGATGAATTAATTAAATCATAATTAAACCTATTTAGCATGAAATGTTGAACGATAACATAAGAATCTAGCCAATCCTTTCATTGTAATGCATGGTTCAAAAATCCTCTAGATTCTTATTATAAAGAAAAATCTTTGATTGTTTTCCGTAGATAAGAAAACCGTATAAGCATCCTTTTGTTTAACGACCATTTAACCTGGTTTCAATAACCGCTTGTCACGCTTTCCATCGTTTGCACGTAATTTGAACTATTTAGAAAGTTGCCGACCTTGTCTAATAGACCGCACGCTAGATCTGCCCGAAAACTTTCAAACTAAGTTCTATCAATTTATACGCTTTATTAAGCACATATAAGTGTAGTGATGATCAACAAGACTTGCTGTTCGTAAGTTGCGACCTTGCGCTGAAATGCTCTTTTATATTCCTGAAACTTCCTGGGTTTTGCTTAAGAGTCTTAAGTCTTCTTTTCTACTTTATTTTGTTTTCGCGGGCTGCAGACTCGTCCTTACTCGTTATCACGAGGCATTATCAATAGCTTTTTTGCTCAGCGTGTGTGTTTCGCGAGGCTTTCGCTTATTTTGCTCTTTATCTTTTTCACATTTTGCCTTCATAGGTTCTCTACTTTCGAACACTCGTCATTGTGGCTCGTCACTATTTATTTTGCGCTCCAATCTGTTTCTACTGTTTAAGCTTACAAGTCGTCGCTACCAGTTTCGTCATAGATTGTGGAGTTTTCGTTTGTTTCGTCCGTGATTTCACACATTGATTCATCGGTCCTCCATTTTTTGTCATTGGAAATATCATCAATTGCCTTTCGCATGCAGTTTAAGCTTCTTGACCACCAGTCCAAGTTCCGCCGTGGATAGCAGAGTTTCTCTTTGCTTCGATACCATGACCATTTCCGTCCTTTGTCTTCGTAGGTTCGCCCATGATTTCTTGTCTTTTGCTCATGCCAAAAATATAGCTTAACATGCCATTTGCCATTACTCAGCAGAGATTCGAGCTCACTACATTCAAACAAATTATTTCGACTAAGCTGTATGCTTATCCAAAATGTGGACTTATTAGTTGCAATTAGCTTTGTTTAAATCGCTTAAAACTATTTAATTTCAAAAATCATAGTCGCTTACGTGAAGATTTTCATTGCGTTAAGCGGCAAGATTTGCCGCATATTCACCATTTTCTTTGGTCACCAACCATAGACTACAAGCCAAGCGAGCAAGTGTTACTTTTTTAGATGCATGCTTTAATATTTTAAGAACGTGTATTGAACACGAGGAGCACTTTGTTCTGCGTAACGTTCGGTGCTTATCGAAGTGAAATCGTGAGTTTTGTGCAAAAATTTACTCACATTTTTTAAGCATAGGAATTTTTCAAACGATATTAGATCTACTGCCACTTATTTATCTTAAATTATAAGACACGAGCAGACGGCTGCATAGTTATTACTAAACTAAACTAAAATCATCGATAAAAAATTCTTATGATAGATAAACAATATCGCATGACTTTGTTTATAACATCGGTTAACGCATTAATTATTAACTGAAAAGCTACATATATAACTAATTTGATGTATGTAGAAGCAACATTAATACACAAAATAATCCCTAACTACGCACCTGTCATAAAATGAATTGACAACCCCCGAACGCATTATACTACTAATTTAACAAAGTAACTTGACAAATAAAATTTAAGATAGCAACATAAAAGTATATGTATATATATTTCAAGCACAAAAGCTTTATACTCTATAGCTCTATATGATACAAACACAGATGCATATAAAAGCATAAGACATATGCGCTGTTAGTATAACATTAAGGAGTTCGTCGAGAGTTCTGCGGAGGAACGTAAAAAAAAAAAAAAAAAAAAAAAAATTAGAAATAAGAAAAACCATTTCGTTGCATAATTGAAAACCACCAGGATAATAAAACACTCAAATGGCGATTAAGTTACAAACTCATGTTTGCTGGTCCTATTAAATATGTACGAACCTGGTGTACACATATCTTTGCTCGCTCGCTTAGACTATGCATACTACGTACAGCACCTATACAATGCTTATATTATAAGATTCCCTTTAACTATAACCATAATAATACACTTACCTACATACCTTACATCACAAATGTCAGGCAAAGTTGTTCTTATCCACTGTACAGCAACGTAAATAGCAAATCTACTTAAGAGTTCCTAGCAGTTGGCAGATAGTATTGTTCTTCTTTTCATTTTTTCTGTTTTTTCTGTTTTTTTTTTTTTTGTTTTGTTTTTTTTCTTTTCTTTGATTTTACTTTTTTCAGTAGTAAATTAAACTTGGTTTTGGCATAAAATTATGGCGACATAAGACAATTCGTCTAGCGAGCGCTATCTCTAGCGCTCTTCTATTATTTATTTATTTCTTATTTTTTTGCATTTAAGTAAAATATATTTTTTATTGTTTATTGTTGTTTCGTTTCGTGAATGCCTCTTCCCCAGTATGTCAAACGAAAGCGTTGCGCTTTGCTGGGATACCATTGTGTAAATATTAAAAATATGTTAAGTCTAAAAAATAAAATGATAAATAAAAAAACACAAATGATTTTGTTTGTAAAGTAATACGTTTAATAGTTAGTTTATCAATCAGTTAATGTTTTTATAACATCGTATATTCTTCAACAGTGACAATCAACTACTGGTACACATAACTCTTTCATACGTCATATGACCTTATTAGTAAATTTTGTGTTCCTAAAGAGAACTATGATTTTTTTGCAATTGTTCCGAACATAAATAATTTTTCTCCTTGAAATCTGAGTTCATATCTACTGAATCTGTTCTCAAGTCGCTGTTATGGAAGGTGAAGTAGAAATAATGATCACTGATTCGGAATGAAGGGTAACATTTTCAGGAAACTAATTAAGAGTTTCTGGATGGCTCACTAATTGATGCCTTTGCACTTAATAACGATTCGAAGCTTTAGAAGAGCAAAATAAGAAAGACATGGAGCACTAGCAACACAGGCTATCGGCTCTAATTTATAAAAGTACATCACACATTGAGCCTAATAGTGTTAATAAAGCCATATATTGTATGGATATTCTGTTCTGTAGCTGATTGTAGAATGTCCATGGGGTTAGCCGCTCGAAATGCAATACTTCTAGCCAAGGAGAAGTTAAGGCAGTTACAGAGAATGTGCTTTATAGTGAGAAGTTGTCCACAATTGCAGATTGGGGAGGAAGACTTCTTCAAGATCCATTG
Source organism: Glossina morsitans morsitans (assembly GCA_001077435.1). Classification (NCBI taxonomy): domain Eukaryota; kingdom Metazoa; phylum Arthropoda; class Insecta; order Diptera; family Glossinidae; genus Glossina; species Glossina morsitans. The sequence goes on along the minus strand of CCAG010000284.1, from coordinate 22,748 downwards.
GTGATTTGCAAATGTATGGCCAAGGTGAATTCTCGAAAATGTTTGGATCTCAACATTTGTTGGATATAAAGTTGGAATTAATTGCGGCTTAATAGAAGAGCAGTGTTGGTGATGGTATTGTAGACTTCCTTCTGCAATTTTCTCTTTAACTTTTCTTCGAATGTATCTTTGAAGATCCAACTTTTCCATGACATCGTCCATAATTAGAGGTGCAGAAGCAGCATACTTTGCCACTCGATCAGCCTGCTCATTTCCCAATAAACCGATATGACTTGGTATCCATAACATTTTAATTTTTTCGCCAGGTGTTGTAATGATATTCCTTAACATGTTGATGGTGCTCCATCTCGAAGTCGAAGGATTTCGTATAGATTTTAATATAGACAAACTGTCAGTAACAATGACGGTTTTGAGTTTGTCTTTATGGGAAAGGTTCGCAACGTGAAGGATAGCTCAGGCTTCGGCTGTGAAAGTTGAAGCACTTTCGTGAAATATGTGATTGAGAAGAATCTAAAATATCAGGTAATTATTTAATAAGTATGCCCCTTTACCCCGGCTATGATTCATTCTATTGTATTCTAGTTTTGAGCATAACTCTATATATGGAAAAACATAACAATGCTGGGGGACAAATTACATCGATTCTCGAGAAAAACCGACAATTTCCTTATAAACTCTCTTGTTATACACTAGATTAGTTCAGTTCAATCGCTATGAAATTTTATGGGAATGTCTCATAACGTATGTATATATGCTTAACGTGTTAGATTTTAAGTCGATTCAAAGTCTTCTCAACTTGGCACATACGTCGTTGCTTGATAGCTCTTAATAAAAAAATAATAATATATAACTAACCACTCAGGATGAATAATGATCTAAAAGCAGTTGCAGACATTAACGCCATTTAAAATGTTAACTGAAAGCTCGCTTCAATTATATAACATATATAATTATTCGATAATTTCACCTCTTAATTCTCATTCTTGTCGTATTTAAGAGCGTAAGAGTGTAAATGTTAATGAAATGAAAAATTTCATCTTTGCGTAGACATGTGTTTATTATAAATCGGTTGATAATTCCCGCGAGAAAGAAACAAATTTTTTTTTGCTGTTATGCAAACCTCGATTTTTTTCGATTAACATAGGCTCGTCGATTAATCGTCGAGCATTCGTCTAAGAAAGTATCAAGCATAAGAGAAGGGATGAAGATAAAGATCGACTTGTATCCAGATATTATCGATTAATTTTAATTCGTCTAAGAAAGTATCAAGCATAAGGGAAGGGATAAAGATAAAGATCGACTTGATATCAAGACAAGAATAAACTAAATACTATGATACTAGATGCTAGATACCCAGGGTTACATACTTTTGGTGACTTATCAAAGCCGTTTTGCCCAGGATCTGATAATCATGCATACAGTGCCTGCAGTACTAGTGGCTACAGAGCCACGCGTACAATTTTGCCGTACATTGGTGGACGGTTAATATAGTTAATTAGCTCATTAAATAACCAGATCAACGATCCACTAATTTGCGAAAAAATGGTATTCATCTCCATGTATTATTTGCAGAGCAATGTAGTCGTTTGTATCTCAAAAAATGAGCGCACGGTGATCACACTCAAGGGAAGATATCTTTGGTAATGCAGCAAATTATTAGCTGCAGTTTCGCCATTTATCTCAGTCGGGCAAGTGAAACGTGATATGAAGTGATACGAGAAAGGAAACCCATTAATTGATGTTTTATAAAATTGCTCTTGGGCGGTGTAACTGGAATGATTTCCAACGGAAAAGGCGGAAGCCAATATTAAAGAAATTATTAAATTGGCCAAACCATAATTGCAAGGATTTCCAAATTTTCAAACATGAAATTAAAAGTTTTCACAGAATCAAAATGCAAAATAAAAAAAATAAAATTTCAAAATGTTGATTTCCCCGTCTGCGACGACCCAAAATTTTGTAATGAATTTTTCAGACAAAAATTTTTCTATTCTAGGAATTTGCACGGTTGACAAATTTTCTTGGCTTTCACGGCTTTATAGGCTTTAGTAGGCGATGAAATTTTTACACCCATTTGTCATCGAAGTATGAAAAGTTTTATATGTATATACTTTTCTTCAAAAAATTTTTCTTTCAAAGGAAAAATATGTATTTTTTCTTAAACAAAGTGTTGCAAAGTGGGACACAATATAGTTCTTCTCTAACAGATCGATGGTTTTTTTCAGCAATGATTTGTCAAGAAATTCCTTGGAGCAGTCTATGGTTATTTGTAAGCATACAATAGTCATTCTCGCAATTCGAACTTCAATTCAGATAATTTTGCCATTGTAGCCATCAATTTGCGGCATGGCACTATTGTTTTGTTGTGAAAGAAAGCCGTTTTCTTCAAATTTTCTCCGCCAATCGAACTAAAAGTGCTGCATAAACTTCGCTGATCGTTGCTCTTTCTTTTTGAACATAGTCGATGAACAGAGTATCATACGATTTCAAAATACGGAAGCAATAAACCTTGTCGGCAGATTGTAGCGTTATTAGTCGCTTGGTACAACTTTCCGATTCAGCCAAATATCCCGATTTGGAAACGTAGTATTGTTTCGTCCATTGTCGCGCGTCATCGCATGAAAAATTTCTTTTCACTGATACGTATCATTAACACCTTGACGTTTTTGTTCTATTGCCATTAAATGGGGTATCCATGTGAAGCAGAAAGTTTTTATGTCGGCACCCTTTTTATAAAATAGTAAATATCCAGCTTTTTAAAATCTTTAGAATGTCGGCTATCTCGTGAGAAATCACTTTTCGATTAGCGAGAATAATTTTTTAGGAAATTTTGGACGAGGTGCAAACATACTTTTTCGCACATCTACGACGTTCAGAATCATCAGTAGCCCTATGACGTCGTTCAAAAACAGCTGTTTTCAATGGCGAAGCGCTGTTATATCAATTCTTTCCATTCAATCTCTTCTTCCATACCAATGTGCCTTTCAACGGCAAACCGATATAAGGATCAACGTAAATAAATGGCAAAAGCGGCACAATTTTTTTGCTACGGTTTACGGCGTTTCTGAAGTGCACTTCTATGGATTACTAAAACAAAAGCACAAATACCTCTATCCATCGATGACGAGCATAATAAATAATCGGTAAGTAAGCGGCATTTCCCCCGTGAGTATGTTGGATATTCATTGCTGTAGATATTTGCATAAAATTTCTAATCTCCCATAGATTATAAATAATTTTTTTTTTTTACTTTGTTAAAACTAATTACATTGACTTTACTTGCAGCTAAACACGGTCTACGCAACTAGAAGTGGAACCCATGCGATAGGTCCTATAACTATAAATGTTTTAAAATGTTCTTTTTTTATTTTTTTAGGAACACTTCTATGTAGATGTGTTTTCGTGGGAACCACACATTCTAGGAGGAGACAACAGACAGACCAACGGACAGGAGAAGAGGATAAATGAACTTGGAATCTTGTGAAGAGCACTTTGATCAAAAGATAGTTGGACTAGATTTTACTTAATTATCGCGATGCGACGCATTAGGAAGTTTTTGCTTTAAGTCAACCTGTAAGCACTATGAGCCATTTACGTCAAGCTATCGACCAGAATAATGAATACAAAATTCTTGGTTATTACTTTGCTATAATCCATTTTATCATATTGCACTGTTCCTGCCCAACTCTTTCGCTAAAAGTTCAATTCGTATGGTTCTTCGCAGCCCAACCGTCTTATTCGCTCAGCTTAACTTCTTTTGAACTCTCAACAGTGTGGAAATTCAAAAAACTGACGTAGCTAATACACCTACCCATGGTTTCTATGGACTAAAAACCCATCAAATTTTCTAATAGCTAGGCATTTAGCCATTTTGAAATTCCCTCAAAGTTCTCTGTACGTCATCAGACATTTGGGTTGTCGGGAATGTTCTACGATGTTCTACGTACCGGGTAAAGGGTTGATTTAATTTTCTTTGAAAACAGAGTTAGCCAAGGAATCTCTACGTCCTAAATGTTTGCGTTTAATAGATTTGATATTTTTTCCATGTCCCCGCTTAGTATTATGAGTAAACTTTTAACTTACAAGATCTCTATGTTAGAAACGTCTTGACACGTAAATAATTTTTTCTCCCGCTTTACTTTTGTTCTTGTATCTAGATTCGTATTAAATGAAATTTGATTGCAGCTTTTACAAATATATGCCAATCATTGGCTTGTAATCATCGAAATATATGCATTTTAATAAAAGAGACGTCCACGTTACTACAATTGAAAATGATGTCGAATAACCTCGTTTTCAATATCATTTATTGCTGTTGAATATGAAAGCAATTGAATCTTATCCTTTATGAAAACTTATTTATGTGTTAGTTAGTGTAAGAGCGTAGTCAGTCATTCATACAAATCAGAAAATGTTTTCATTTATTTTAAATAAAATTCTAAGAGTTATTTAAAATTCATGATACACTTGTGCGTTGGCACTCAATTCGTAGAATTTTTCAACTTTTTCTTTTCAATGATATTTTTTTTTTCTGTATTGTCTGTTAATAGTAATGGTCACTTAAGCATTTAACTGACTAAAATGACTGAATAACTGATTATTGAATTCAGTTGAAAACCAAATTTGCATAACTGGGTCTTAGCGCTGTTCACATATTAATGTTGCCAAATTCATAAAAAAAAAAAAAACTACCGTAAAAAAAAGAAACAAAGCGATTAAAGACGAAAATTAAAAAAATTTCTCTTTTTATATAAATAAATTTAATTTTTTTTTTTTTTTTTTTTTTTTTTTTTTATATCAAATAATCTTGAGAATGACGGACTATTTTCAATATATTTTATATGAGTGGTTAAGCAGACGAGAGCGATTATTAATTAACAATTTAATGAGTATAATAAATTATAATTATTTATGTGATATGCTTGTTAAAATTGCTTGTTCATAAATTTCAAAATACAAAAAATATTTTATCAAAGTTTGAATTTTTTAAACTATCCGATCATTAATATTTTCATATACGTGATCCAACCGAGAAATGTTTGTATATAGAATCAATCAGAGTTCGCTTTAGCTTTCATGTAAATAAGAGATTTGTCCATAAATAATGAGGATTTTTTTTTCTTTTTTTTTTTTTTGACAAACGAGATATGAAGAGCTTTTTAAAATAATAGGAGAATGAAGCCACCAATAGGCAAGTTTAGTGCATGCGATAAACATCTTTCGCAAATAGTCAAAAGAGTCGATATTTGTTTCCAATCGGAATTAGTCCAAAAGCCGAACTTTAGTTTGGTGCGATTGTTTGCAACATCGAGAAGGAGCTGAGATTGACTCACCTCGTTATGTCAATAAGTTTCAAATTTTAGTGGTATTTTGACCAAAGTGGTATTTGGCCCAAGGATGAACAATCTTAAAATTGGATCTGATAGGACCATTTTTTTCGATAAGTCCCTTATTTAAAAAAAGTCTTTAAATGAAAAACATTTCTTTCTTATAATATTTCTTGAAAAAAAATCGTTGGAAAATATTACTTTTGCATGTCAAATGAATGCGAAACATTTCGTGAAGAGATGTGACATTATTGGACATAAAGACTCTGGCAAAAATATAAGTCTTTATGTGGCAATAAGGTTTGACTTTTACTTAATTTATGATGACAATCGGCCCTGATTAGTGATTTGGCAAAAAAATATTGCGTGGCAAGTGTGGATTACATAGATATATTTTTTTTAAAATTAATTTCATATGGTAACCAGATTTAATTCTTAATACGTTACGACATAGACGATTGGAAGATTTTATTAGGCGGCGAAGCGTAGGGTATGTAGTACTAAGCCCTACCTGCTTATAACATTTGAACATGTTTTTTCTATTTCATTTAGAAATTTCCACAAAGTTATAGATACGGTTTTATTATAATCCTTCGAGATAAACTAAATCGGTTTTCAGATTTCACTTTTGACCTCTGTACAATAAGCATTATAACCTCTTTCATATATAAATATAAGTGTTTATGTGAAAATGCTATTTGCTGTCATATAAAAAAATTGATTTCAAATTCTACATATAGATATTCTAGTGGTTTTCAAAAGTACATGGCCTTGCATAGTGTATTTATTTATTAATTATTTATTAATTAATTACACGATGAGATTACACGATGAGATAATAAGTTATTGAGGAGCTTAAAAATTAAACCGAGTGTGCGATTAACTCCATGTTAGAATTGTAGTCTTTAAATTCACTCTAATTATACTCCACGCTACTTCTGGTATAGCGTATATTAAGTTAGTGCGGACGCACGTAACGCTCAGAAGGGCTTAAAATAGACCCCGCCTTTTATTTTACCGCTCGATTCAGAATCGTAACCTGTATTGATTCAAGCCTGTCTGTCCCTCTGCCTGTTTAATATCTGTCCATGTAAATTTGTGTTTAAACTGCAGGCCGCAATTCTTGAGATCTTTTGATGAAATCTGGTGCAATGACGTGTTTTGACCCAAAGATGAACGCTATTGAAAATAGTTCTCATGAATATAGACCTCTTCAGAAAAAAGTTTAATTTAAAGTTCAATATTCTATGATGAAAATTGGTCGATTGTAGCAATTTAGCAGAAAACTGAACGGTAACGAATTTGACTGGAATAGATCTACTATTTAGACCACAACCTATATAGGGGTTATCATGAACAGTAAGCTGTTATATGGAAAGCAAGTATAATTTCCAGTTTTCTATTAGGGGAACTGAAAAATAATACAATTTTTGGGAATTAAACTAAGCTTGTTCAATTTGGATCCCATCATATGTTGTTTCGAGCATCCTCCAGTATGCGCACTTTTATGAAAGGTTCGCCTTTGCATGAAAGTGATGTCTAATTTTTTATGTGCTATAACAAAAGCGAGTGTACTAGGCGACGTGATGTATGGCATTTAATGTCCGGGGATGCCCGACTATAATGTTCTCACTTGTTTTTTCTAAATTTCTTAAATCGAATGTGAAGATTTCGTTTATTGAAATTTGGCCAAATAAGTGCAAAATATTTAATTCGGATCGAGAATTTCGAGGCTTCGACAAAGACAAGATCCATGTTATACTTGAGATATATGGCATATTTTTCAACTGTGAAGTTAATATTATACATAAAATGTATTCTTTTAAATTCCACCAGTAATTAAAAAGGAAACATTGTCTTATCATGTAAATAAAATGACAAAAGTTAAGGTTTTGCCTTAAATCCCTGAGCTCGCTTAACTCTGTGTTGTATATGTTTTTTATTTGGTTTTTTTTTTTTTTTTTTTTTGTAAAGAAAATCGCGTATAATACACTTGCCAAAGAGATTAATTTTCTCCTGGTATTTATCTTAAAAACTTACTGAGCTGCATGAAGAGTAAAGAGGAGGCAACAATGAAAATGAAAAAGAAACACATTGAAACATAAGGCTATGAATACTAAAAAGGGTTAAATTTGCATAACGCACTTGAAAGCATTCTGACACAAACACACAAAGATATATATATATATATATATATATATATATATATATATATATATGTATATAGGTGGTTGCATGTATGTTGATAGTTTGTTCAGTTGAAAAAGGCATTTATTGAGAAAAATTTGTAGGGTGCATATTAATCAAAATAATTGCCCTGATTTTTTACAGCATTCTACCACATGTTTGGCAACGTAGCGATATCGTGTCGAAAGAACTTATATTGGTTAAGCAACGATCCAATCATTGACCCATTTTTGCACTTCTTCAACTTGACGGAGCTGCGTGCCAGCCAATCCTCGCTGCAACGATCTGAACAAGTGGTAATCAGGAGGTGCCATATCTGAGAGTGAGTACGCTGCGTGTAGAAAGAACTTCCCTTTCGAACAGCAACAGTGTATCTTGGATAATCCTTGCAACAAGTAGCCAGAAAATTGCATTTTCGGACAATTCGTGCGCCACTTTTAAATCTTTCAAACCAAAACCGACAATTTGGATATAAAGATGTGGCATCGCCTTAATCTTTTGAACGTGTTTGGTGGGCTTCGGGAGCACATTTCATCAAATATACAACAAAAGTACTGACGGTCGAAAATGCAATTTTCAGCGCACCATGCGATTAGCGTCGGCATAGGCTGAAGAACTCAATAATATTAAATGGAAAACAGTTATTTTATGTAGGTAAAGGTCAAAAGCAGCGAATTTAATCGTTATACGCACTGCTGTTATCCACTTCTTTATCATTTTTATCCGTAGAAGTCGCCTATCAAAATACATGCAACAACCTAACATATGTAAGCCTTTCTCGGCAACGAACGAAATAGTTTTCTAAGATGACAACAGCAATATAGCAGCAATAATAGCAGCAAGATAGCAAGGCTTGGTATTTGTTAAATTATTGTTGTGGTTGTTGGTCGATTGTTGGGAAATAAACCGTTGAAAAGGCGCGTGTTTCTTTATTAAAATAATAATAACAACAACAGCAACAGCAACAGCAACAGCAACAGAAACAACAACAACAAGTACAGAAACGAGACAAACAACAAATATAGCAAATATTAATGTTACGATGCTGTTAAATCTAATTTCCGGTTTCCGTTTGACAAGAGGAAAGACTAAGAAAAGCAGCAGCGCATATATAAAATAACAAAAACAATAAGGAGTGAAGCAGAACAAGAACAGAAAGATATTGAACCTCAAGGGTATTTAAAATGAATTGATGACAATGCCTTAGAACAACAGCTACAAAATTAGTCCTTGTAGTGTTACTTGATAAAATAAACAGAAAAGAGCCAAAAAAAAATAAATAAATAAATAAAAGTACAAGAGAAAGAAAAAGAAAACAATTTTTATATTATTAAAGGTTATTATGTATAAAAATATACATATATGCACATACTTGTACATGTGTGTACGTTAAGTTAGAAGAGAAAAAGTCATAATTCATAAAAATCTAACATAAGAAATGGTCATTTATCATGTGACATAAGTGAAAGAAAGCTAAAAGCAGCAGCAAAAAAAAAAAAAAAAAAAACTCTACATGTTCGAGAGAGGAGCAAAAAAAAGTCCAGAAAATACAACAAATTGCGAGCAATACGCTTGTAAACAGATATATAGAGAGATAGGGAGGGATGAGAAAGGTCGTTGTGGTGTCCGTACGTACGTACGTATGGCGTGCATGTGCTATGTATGCATTAAAATAACAAGAAACTTATGTAATATTAGGCATAACTAAAACACTTTAAGTGACATAATACGAGAGTCTACGTTTGTTTATATGCCACCAGGGAAGTTTTTAGTTTTTTATTGCTGTTGTTTTTGTTGTTCCCTTTTTTGCACAAGATCTGGTTAATAGAAGATTTTTATGATGAAAAATGATGGGGTTTTCTTGATATTTGAGAAAAAGTATATCACCGCAAGAGTGAAGAGAAAGCGAGCGAGCGAGCGATAGAGGGAGAGAGAGAAAGAGTCATTCTGCTATACTATAGATAAGTTTGCCTTATCATCTAATCAAAAATGATTCGGTTCGGGATTTTCATGTTTTTTTTTTTTTTCTTCAGTTTTACTTACTTTTTTTTTTTGTTTAATCCTTATCAAAAACGATTTATAAATTATATGCTTTTTGACATAAAAGTGACACGTAACGATTTGCTAACGCTGGCTGTTGTTATAAATCTTATACGTATGTTACTATAAGAAAGAACAATAAGTTTAATAAAAGCTAAAGTATATCATTTTGTAGGAATATTAACTAAAGAAATGAAGAACTTTTGTGAATTTCGAGTAAAATATTTTTCTGATTGCTTACTATACATATAATAAAGTGTGGAAATTAACCAATTGTATGTTTTGACCTCTTTGGAAAATGCGCTTTTTATAATAATTGCTTGGTAACAATTTACTGCTGATGAGTGTACTCGTCATACACAGAGTACGGAATGATGTTGTAGTAGTAGTTGTTCTTGACAAAGTCAGATAAATATTTTCTAAAATTATTATGGTGAATAGAAATTCAAATGGAAAAAATTTATGATGAAATCCGGCAAGAACGGGTAAGGGATCATAACGTATGTATTCCGTTTTTCTTTGACGAGTATAATCGTCAAGAACAATTAACTGGTTAACGCGTATGTTGTTTCCTCATTACGCATACTTTTTTTTTTTGTTTTTTGCATCTTCCCCGTTTCGTTTACCCTGCTTAGTACACGGCGTAATGCATTTTTATGCTAAGCTATATTTCTTATAGCCTACGCCACTTGTAGTACAGGGTATATTATATTAGTGCGGACGTATGTAACACGCAGAAGGGCTTAGGATAGAGCCACTTTTTATTTTACCGATCGATTCCGAATCATAACCTGTATTGATCCAAGCCTGTCTGTCCCTCTACCTGTTTGATATCTGTCCATGTAAATTTGTGTTTAAACTGCAGGTCGCAATTCTTGAGATCTTTTGATGAAATCTGGTACAGTGATGTGTTTTGACCCAAGGACGAACGTTATTGAAAATAATTCGGATCGGTTTACTTTTTCGACCACTCTTCAAATAACGCCCTATTCTGAAAAGTAGTTATATGAAAAAAAAATTGTAATTTTTAAAATTTCTCGGCAAAAGTGGCTAAGTAGTAGTATTTCGGCATTCTAAATTGGTATGAAATCTTTAAACCGGCTGAGGCAATTTCGAACCCCCTTTCATATAATGAAAACTGAAGTTCATACAACAAAAAAGTGTAATTTTCAATGCTTCATGACGTTATATTATATCATAATAGTAATTTAACATAAGAGAATGAACTTTCCAAATTTGGACCATCTACGTCCATTTTTGGATCCTGCCCTATGTAAGGTTGAAACTTGTAGTCCATTATATGTGTTTTAGGCCCGCTTTCCCATAAACACATACATGTAAAAATATGGCTTTATATAGAAACATATAATGTATATAATTTTTGTGCTCTATAATAAAAATGAGAATTGTGTTAGACAATGTGTTGTAGGGTACTTGGAGGACGGCCTTATCCGACTATAATGTTCTTACTTCTTTTAAATTAAAATATTGGAATTTAAAATTTTATTGTTATTATCACCATTTTATGCGATGTAATGTTGCTTACAACGCTGCTTAAGATAAGTAAACACTGCGTAATTTAAAAAATCAACTTCTACTTAAATGCAGGTGTACCACAGGTCTCTGTTCATCCCCCTTCTCTCTTCGTGGTGTTCATCGACGACGGTTTATGCGTGACAGAAAGCCCTATTCATTGATTCGCATACGACAGCACTCTGCGGCACACATTCTCTTTCACTAAAAAGCATAGCAGCACCGAAGCGCATAATAAACGTTACATGCTGAACGACACGTTGAATCAAGATTTCGTAAATATATCAGAAAGGGGTCAAACTAACAGCGTAAATTTTAATGGCACTAAAACAAAGTGCTGCTTTTTAACGCATAGAGGAAGTGGTGAACAATCCCTCTCTTTTCGAAGAATCGGCATCCTTTGCATGTTGTCGACAAGAAAACACAAAACGAAATTCGTTAGACAGAACATATATTCAGAGCGTGGAAGGCTGCAGTCAAGAGCTTAGATTTCTTAAAGCGGGGCAAGAAATTTTTCCCTATAGACAATATCGGTATCATTTACATGGCCTATATCCGGGCAAAATTAGAGTACAACTACCGTGTGAGGGATGAAGCTTCCCAAGTCTTATTTGGAGACGCTCGATTGCGTACAGCGAAAAGATCAGGGGCTCATGGATGACAAAAATGTGTCGAAAATTGTCGATTCGCTCGAGCATCGGCATAATGTGGACTGTGTGGTGCTAGTGTATAGGTACATCCGGGGAAGTGTTCTACAGAAATAAAAAAGGTATTTCCACCAACTAAGTGCTTTAGCAGGGTTACAACGTTTCCTTAGCGTTTGCATCGCCTCGTCCTGGAATTGCCTGCACATTGCACGACGTATTGTCGCAGCTCGCCGTTCTTCAATCAAACTGCCCGCCTCTAAAACAATCGACGGTCTTTCCCACCGTACCTAATGTTTTCGCTTTTAAGTCAAACGTCCACAAGCCCCTCCCTTCTTCCATGCCTCTCTTCCTATAACCCTTCCTCATCACCACCGTGCTTGCTCGTATAGGGGACATCCCCCCAATGGCTGGTCAAAGCAAAGGAAAACTGCTAACTGGGTTAAGTATTTGAGTCGTTATAAGGAAATAGGAAAATACTTCATAACTGACATACAATTCTTAAGATATTTTGTCAATCTGATACGGTTTTCTTAGATTTTTTTTTTTGAGAAGATTAGCGGTTTGTTTCTATATATATTGCACTCCAATGATTTTTAATGGCTTTATGAATCAGTTGGTACAGTTTCAGCCCACAATATTCCATTATTTCTTATAAAACAAGATTAGATTGCTTTTTGGCATTAATCGAGAACTAATGATATTACGAGATTTATCTGACTTCGTAGTTTTAGGCAAACAGTTTGTAGTAGGCTTTTCATTGGCCACCCTTAAATAGGTGAGAAACATTTTCTATTTCCGAACAAGAACATCAAGAATAAGAAATCTTTACATTAAATTCTGTTAGAGGACTTCTCTTAGCGTTAAATAAGAAAAATAGCTAAAAATTTTCTTTTCGACAACCAATCACAAAATAACTTGCTATCACCAAAACGAAATGTCAATTATGAAAAATATTTACAAAAAAAATTTCTTCGCCTATCAACATGTTATGCCCTATTATCATATGCCTATGCTTATGCTATTTATAATAACAAATCGTACCATAAAACCATGATAATAATAATAATCAAAATCATTGATAACTTAAAACGAAATCTAAGCCACGGTCGGGGAGAAGATGCGAAAGGGAAATTATAGGAAAAGAGAAAAAAAAATAAACAAATTCGTAGATTAAAACATATTGTGCATAAATAAATCATTAATAATATTATCATAACAAGTGAATGAAATGAAAGGCCTCCAGCTAAAGACTGCAGAATAATTTTCTTCCCTTAAAATACAATTTTTATTTAAATAGAACATATTTTCCACTTATACGTTTAAGAAGAGAAAAGAAAAACAAACCAAGTGAAGAAACCGCGTTGGTTTACGGGGCGAATTCAGAGTGCCCATAAACTAGAATATGAAAGAGAGAGAGAGAGAGAGAGAGAGAGAGGGAAAGAGAGGAAATCGTGTTTTTCTTTTTTACCTAAAATGATCGAGACAAGAAAAGGGGAATAGCCGCAAAAGCGAGCAGGGCTATAGAGCTGACTGATGATGATGTGCATACAAATAATGGGAGGGGGAGACGAAGCGAGCGAGAGCAATGACTTCAAGACCAGGCATATAAGTTGTGCGCGAGAAACGCGAACGAAAAAGCCTACAGAGAAGCGGACCGCAGAAAGTTCAGACAAGCGATGGTAAGTACAAAATAATTGGGGAAGCAAACAGATGTGCAAGGATTGTAATGGATAAATGATGCGATGGAGAAGAGGTTATTTGAATGCCTATCATTTGCCGTAACAAAAAACAGTGGCAACAGAAGCCAAAGGAAAGTTCAGTAGGATGGAAACAAGTACAGAACAATTGGAAGGATAGCTAGGCAAGTGAGAGCGTAATGCGGAGAACTAGCAGGAATTCTACCAGGGATAGACGGCGTACATGCGAGAAAACGATCAAACAGAAAATCGTCTACATAATGGCAAACAAAGATAGATAGATAGGTAGATACAGGCATCATCAGACAGAGGAATAAACTGAGTCTTGAGGAAATATAAATGCTTTAAGGAATCATTGATATTTGGTTAAGTGGCATTGCAAGGGGAATGGCATAATTAGTGTACTTTTACCCATCAACCATGGATGTTGAGAGTATTAATAGATTAGAAATTATGCGAAATTCTTCGCAAACGCGATTAAAACTCTATTGTTAGTTAGCCTATTCATTATGCTTATTTAGATTGTGGGCGAATTACTACTGCTTGTCTATCCCTTTATACATATATACCATACATTACTATCCTAGAAATCTATGTACGACATAATATAGCACTTAATGTTATTAGCAAAGTTCTCTGTTGGCGAGAGTTTAGTGTAAGAAATTTCAATACAAATGGGAAAGAAACGGGCCTCCCACCCCCTTTTTTTTCAGAATACAGAGCAATACTTAATTTGTGATACGGTCTGCAACAATTGCAACTAGGGAACAAATGCTGTATTCTTGATTTTCTGAATTCTTTACAGTCTGTTTGTCGATTTTTTTCTGAAATACCCAAACATTTAAGGCAAAAAATCAAAGCTTCCCTGCTTTAAATCCAATTCAGTGATTAACTATCTTAGCATCTGAAAGATATAAGAATATATCCATTAATGACAATGGTCTACCAAAGCAGCTTTTTTTGCATGCCACTGAATTCCAATACATTTAGAATGCCCGTTAAAACTGTATTTTAGGTTTCTCCCCATCAGTTATTGCTTATTATCTTAAATCGTTGTAAATAAAACAAATCTTTGTAGAAAATACGTATTTCTGCGAATCAATTCCTTTAACAATAGGAATATATATTGTTTCATATGCTACTCTTCGCACGTTTCTTTGTATGTCTCTCCTAACCAATTGCTGAATAAGGTCGTAGGATGGTATATATTTGTAGGGTGACTAATGAAGAACCTATACGATTTTTAGATGGTATCAAGCTTGAAACGCAATGTCTCGATATTTCATTGTATTCCGGTCATTAGTGCACCAGTTGCAGTTTGTTTAGTGACGTGATTTCGACATCATTTCATTAGCTGCGGGACACTATCTATAACTCGGGCACTATCTAAAAATTCGTGAATAGTAGTGACATCTATACATTATCCTACAAACTTATTCGGTGATGTGTCAGTTCACTTCTGGTGCATCTTCTTTTATTGTCCAGCAATAGTTCACCAATATCGCAGAAGTCTTTTTATTTTGATATCTTCTTTCAATATTTGAAATTTCCCATTTTCGTTATTTAATGCCTCACACCCCTTTGCACACACAGTAGCCTATATGGCAATACAGCCAATCTACTTCCATTGACATATTAATATGCAATTTTTGATAGCAAGTGACAAGACGGTCTTGGTAGTTAGTCGCTTTTGTTGTTTCCGAGAAAACTTACTTCTAACATCCTATCTTTCATTTTTGCAAAAACCTCTCTTTATTTATGGCTATAATCAAATTTTAATGGGACTCAATTTTATGTGGAATGGAGGCAGAATTCTGTTCGTGGTTCGAGAGACAACCTCCGTAGCCTTATTTTTCTTCTGTAATCAAACTCAAATACCCCACTTACATAGTAAACGACAATATTTTACATATATATCAAAGATTTTTGGGATACATGGCATGAGAGCGCAAAGAATTTGAGTGCGTATCATTATTATTAGGGCATAATTAAGTATATGCCGTCATCTGTATTAAGGAAACCATAGTTAACTGGCGTTTGTATGAACCGAATTTTAGTCAATCGGAATAAGAAGCGCTATAAAAGTTAGTCATTGTGTCTGAGGATATATTTTGGCTTGAGACCAGAGAAATTCACGAAACATAGGGATCTGAAATTTGTTAGGTGTAGTTAATGAAGCTTCTTAATGACAATGTGGCGAAAGCTTACCGCTTAGTACGCGCACTATTAACGAAAAGTTGAACGATTTGCATGAACTTCCCTTAAATGGTAGGTAACCACGATTCACTGCAGGGCGAACTCTTTTCCTTGCTGTTCTAAAGCGAAGTTTGCTTTGCTTTAAATTTTCCTATTTTCCTGTTTTTCGTCACAGAGACACCCTTGAAGTATTCTTTTACGAAATTTGTATTGAATGAAAATTGACATGAAAATCGAACTAATGAATATAAAATTATGTAAATTACGTAGCGAGCACAGTTATATTTAATGGACCATTTGTAAGGCGAAGATGTGTTATTAAAAAAGGTTTGCTATGAAATTTTGCCTAGTTATCCCTTACTTTACATCAGAAGAAACAAAAAAAATACTGTCATCTATTTTGTTCAATATTAATATTGTTTTAATGAAAAATTACTTGTGTTCTCTCGACACCGTTCTTGCTCTAACGTAGCATCTCTTTTATAAGTGTATAAGGGAGTGTAAGGAATTTTCTTCCATTATCGGATATTATTTGTAATCTCTTCATCTATATAAAGATAACTACAAATTTTAAGAAATACATTTTTGGTTTGTTTGCTTTTAAATCACAATAAATACATAAACAAGAAAAAAAAATAAAAATTAAAAAAATAAATAGGAAAAAATTATTACTACAAGATAAGGACGATAAAGTAAAATAAAACAAATAACTTCTCATAAATTATATAATTTTATCATATATTCGAAGGAATTTTTGCCAAACTTGCATTCTTGCACCTTTCTGTCACTTTATTACTTCTCCAGTGACACTTTATGAAATTTATGATATTTGCTTTGCCTTAACAATTATTTCATAAATTTCTTGGTATGTTAACAAACATCCTTCGATAACGGTTTACATCTAAAATAACAATACAATAACAGGACACTTGTACGCTTAATGTGTAATGCTTATCCATCGCTGTGTACAATGAACACATATCAATATATTGAATCGTATTGTATGCTATGATGCACTCTTCTTAACTACATTGATTTTGTTTACCTAGTAAGTGTTGATCGTGTTGGTCACTGACTGACTCGCTTTCAAACCGTTATTGGTCTCTGGCTCTGTGGCGCCAAACGCATGCACCTGGATAATATAGGGGTGATTAAATGACAGACATTTTGTGACGAAAGATATTGTAGTCGATTATTCTTCATTAATTTTCGTAATAAAATACCAGAGCTTGAATACTGTTGCCGTGCAAGAACATACTTATACGCGAGCGAAACGAAATTCAGAGATTTTATTATTTTTTTCATCTATTTTCCTCATGAATAACTAAAAATTAAATATTGTTGCCGTTTAAAGGCTTAATTTGCATAAAACCTCTTATATGAGCCGGGTTTCAGTAAATATGCGCACATCATTCGAATGTTTTACAATTAATTATGTCCAATTAATGCAAAGGCTCACCATTGTTAAGAACGCCATGCATTGCATGGGGGCCATTTTTTCACAACAATTTCATTTACGCCGATATTACTGCTTAGCAAGTTTCTTCATGTAACAACTTTTTCAAAAGAAAGCCGTTTCTTAGGAGTGATCTTAAATATGGTCATACCAGATCCATTTCGATCTCAATGTACCAAATTTCGTCAAAAATATCTCAAAAATTATTGAAATTATTCAAATTATTATTGAGAAATTGATTGTAAAACGATCGGTAATAAAATGTGGATATATCTTAATGACATATTACATATATCCACACACAATATTAGTGCATCATATATAGCAAATGTTGTAGAGTAGGCAAAGAAGAAGAAACAAAAACTTAGTAACGCAAGCAAGCCATTCATCGTGCAAGTAAGGGTTCCATTACTATCTACGTATGCATCAAAAATCTTGATAAACGCAAAAATCTGTACCGAAGTCCATTTAGCATAGCACGTTCCTGTGTCCTAAAAACCGGTGAACTTTCATAAATTGAAGGAGAGATTTGAAGCAGTAGAGTCCTGGCAGATGCATATACTCATTTTCATGGTCAGAAGTAGCCGAGATTCGTTTATAGGTTCATGCCATAGGAGGCAGAAGATTGTAAAAACAATTTCAACAAAATTTTTTAATATTTTTCATTCGGGAATTCGATGCCACAATTTAACATAGCCATTACCATTTGTACTTTTTTTTTTAAAAGGTCTTCTAAATAAACACAAATCTATTTTTGCTCATAGAACCGCGTTTCCAATTACACTATAGAGTATTCTAACCATCACTTCCTAACTATGTACTCTAAATCTTTCAGCAATAAGAAGGAAGACATATGTTATAATGCGAAGACTTTCTATTAAATAAGAAGATGTGCAATTACCTGACAAACTTGTATGTCGTAAGCTAAATAACAAATTACTAATAATTACCATATGCGATTTGTTAGATACAACAATTTTTCTTGTTCTTTTAATATGACTAATCCCTTAGATAATATTTCCTATGGTGATCGTTAGAAAAAGGGGAGGGCAGGTAAAGAGGTAAGAAGTGCGTTGGAAAATGGTAAGAAGAGATTCTTGTTTGTGTACCCCAATCGGTTATGCTTTTCATGGCTAAGCACTCGTTCTAGCTACTACAAAGTATGGTCAAGACCTGGGCTGAGATTTGAACACGTGACCACCACAACTTAGCGACTTAGCGACTCTTATCTATTCAGCTTTCCAGCAGTCAAAGCTACGTATCGCAGCGTGGATGCTAAGAATAATTACATAAGCAAAAGGCGAGAGGACGGACGGCCACTGTGAATGAAAAAACGGAAGCGAAAATTTTCGCATTTTCTACTAACACAAATCGTTAAATAATTCTTAAAATTGATTCACAAATGTCACCTCTACAAGAAAATCCATATTAGATTTAGGATGTGCCGACCCATAAACGAAGTCCGGCAAAATTTCATTTCTTTTCGAGTTATAGTTTAGTGGAAAAGTTCAAATTTCATGTATTAATTAAATATTGCTTGTGGTCGGAAGAAAATACAATAAGTTTCCTCTGTCGAAAACAGCAATCCTTCCGGTGGTTTGTTGATATCAAACGAAGTCGTACGGATGGCGATAATGCTAAATACAGCGGACACATAAAAGAAGTACTTATGCCTGAAAATGTAAAAAAATATTGAAAACTATAGTTTTGCGGACTTAGTACCGCACACATGTACCGACCGTCCGCCGATTGGAAAAGATCTACTGAGAATCGTGTAACACGATCATAAACGGAACAGTTATAGAATGGTTGTGGTTTTCTATTTATTGACTGCATTGAAAAAATAAGAAAGATACACAGCAGAGGTTATACGGCTCTGCATGATAAAGAAAGAAATATTCCTTCACCAAGACAAGACATCGTTTGTAGCTTGAAAAACCAATTTACTAAAATATAGCCTAGAAGAAGCAAGTGCTTTCCTACTAAGACATTGGCCTGGGTTACAAGTCACCCTATTCTCTATATTTGCCTCCCGATAACCATTGTTTGTCTTCAAATCTCAAAGGGAGTCTCAATTCAAAGAGGTTTGAATGCACGAATAAAGCAATTGCTAAAAGTAAAGCGTATTTTGGGGGTCTAAGCAAATTGCTCTATAAAATTGCTATCGAAATCTTTAAACAACGTTTTAGTGAGCATCTCACTATCCGAGAGGATTGCATTGATGAATGAAGTCGACTTTTGTAAAAAAATTTTTGTTATTCAGCTCCGAGATTTATTAACCGTCAGGTTAGCTAAAATTCGACGGTAGTTCTTGGCAGGAGAAAATATGAAAGTTAAACAATATTATGAGAAATCCGCCAATCTATCGATCAAAAAGCACAGCTACTGCACCTTCCGTTAGACGATCAAATCAAGATATCACTTTGCTCTTAATCAAGTGAATAAAAGCAGGGAACAGTTTTTGAACTTAAAATCGGTAGACCACTGTTCCTTCAATATCTAACCGATATTATTAATCCATGCTCGAGTCATGGTCGAGACTAAAATATAATAAAAGTACTCCATACGGTAACTACGGAATTTTCTCATGAAAAGGTTCAATATTTTCAATATCAAAAAAAAAAGTGTTCATGGGCTCCGACCCACATATTAAATTGTGTTCAGAAATACGTGATGAGACGAATTTGACTTTGACACTGAGGCATAAACATATGCACTTTCTGTGGAAACTTAGGAAAAAGTAAATAAATTGATTTTACCGCCATTGATAATGCCCGGAGCTCATTTTGTATACGTAAGGCAATATATTTTATTTCTATAATCATTTAAGCAAACAAATTTAAATAAAATTGAAATTTGTTAACTTTCATACCCAAAAAAAAAAAAAAAAAAAATGACCGGATTTAAATACGAAAAATTACGTGTTTTATGTGTGCCAGGCAAATAGAAGAATATAACAAAAAAATATATATATATAATCTCTTTTATGATTATTGAATCGTTTTATAAATATGTCTACTGTACTTGATTGGGGACAATATTCCTTCTCTTACAATGCACATAAATTTCAAGACATACCGTTCAATATATATATGTACATATTGTTATAGGTATACATGTATATATATATATATATATATATAAGTTAAGCATTGAAAAGACAGAGACAAGAGTCGTATCATACAAAAGGCTTTTGTTGATTGTATTTTAAATGCATTTTTTGGATATCTTAGCAGTACGTACGTCATAGCGTATAACGTATAGTGTGGTAACAAAAGCCTAACGCTATCGAATAATAGGAAATATTGAACGACTGTTGTATTGTAGGCATGGGCTCGACTATGCTCGAAATGTCAATGATACAATAAATGATATTTTCATGTACCTACCTACCTATCTGTATCATACTTATATGTATGCTGTGCTTGAGCGATTGACTTTAAAATTTTCTTTCTCTTAAATATTATTACTCTAGACATCCTACTATTCATGCACTATATGAAAAGTTTCCCTTCTGTTGAATAATGTTAAAAGAAAAAAGAATAGAAAAAAAAAAGTAAAAAATAAAAAATAAAAAAATTGGAATCGCTTAAAAAAGTACACGCGCACGTTTTATTCGAATTTGAACGTTAATAATCGATCCCTGAGGCATATTAAAAAATAAATCCGATTTAAAATTGCACTACTTTTTCTTTTCTCCATCTCTCGACTTCATATAAAAATTTTTTTTTGCTTGATTTTAGCTTTCTTTTAACAGGAAGGGGCAGGAGACATGGTTTAACATGTGCAAAGAATTGTGGGTTTATTTCAAATAACATATGCGCCTTTTTTATGGTTGTGTATGCAATGCGTGTGGGTGGAATGGCAAAATCTTCAACTTGTTCTTTAATTTTTTTTTTTTTTTTTTTTCATTTGGCATTTTTTAAAATTTTCATTTATTCCCGCGCTACTTTCAAACCATAACATCATAAGACGTATACTAGATAAGTTAGTGCGTTGGTAAAGGCTAAGCATAGAATGTTTAGAAATATAACCTTGATATATAATATATAGCCGATGTTAGACGGAAAAGTTTAGTGACTTGGAATGTTTTCCATTCATGAAGATAAATATGACAAATTCCTTAAACAAAAAAAAAAAATCAATTAACTAACACGTTTTAATCGTTAAACATTTTTACTGAAATCAATTATCAAGTACTGCGCGACAATGCTTGAAAGAAAATTCGTCATTTAAGGATTAGTGTAGCAACTTGAACGAAATGCTTCCGTAGCCGAGACTCTCAAGCTTGAAGTCGACTTGGAAAGAATTGATTTGGAAAAAATTGCCATTGCGAAAGAACTGTGGTGTTTGAAATTGCCATCCAACTCCGAGAAGAACATCGGTCTTAACACAAAACTTTAAAAAACTTTTCTTCGAAGATTGTTTTTAGGACTTTGTTCAACAGCTTGAATGTAAGAAAACAAACAATTTCATTTGAAAATGACGCATAAAGAAACAAAAAGGATATTCTAACAGATAAATCCAAGTATGAATCACAATTTGACGTTGCATAAAGTCTAACAATTTGCAAAAGCGTTGAAATTTTTGATAAAAATTACGCTAAATTACTATTAGATGCATTCATTCACTTGATAATCAGTGGCAATTGTGAAAGTTTCCTCCATCAAAACCATCCAAAGTGCTCATCAAAAGCAGTCTGACTAACCAGCGAATTTAATATGAGATAGATTTTTAGAATTTTACTCAGATTCTACAAACAGGTATTCGAAAACTTAGTCACTACCTGCATGTTCAAGAAAAACATGTAATTCATTCTATATGGGGGTTTTTGCAATGGGAGATGCTGCCGCGGCAATCGCGACTATCTAGTCGTATACGTAGGTTCGAATCTCGAGTGCGATACAGTTTACTTTTGTCGTAGCTACGGTGAATGTTCAGCCAGTAAAGGCCTAATGCCTACTTACTTACTTACTTACTGATTGAACACGCAACCGCTAGGCTACGGCCATGATCTCCGTATCGTTTTCGCTTTCTTCAGTTCTATCTAACCGTCTGCGTGTTACATGAATAAGAAAAAAACGTTGTATAAATTAATGTTTAATAAAAATATAATCTCTTGTTAATTAATTACTTAATCAAAAGACATTTATGTGAAATTTTCTCTAAATTATTGTTAAGCAGCTGAACTTTTTTTTTATTATTTTTGTTTACTTTGCCAATCACTGAACTCTTGCATACTCTTACATAATAATTTTTGTTCTTATTCATGTTACTAACTGGCCTCTTTTAGTTCCCTTAATGTTAATGCGTAGAAGTAAAGACTTACCGTTCATTATTTGATTTTATTATCCCTCCCTTTTTGTATCTCCCTTTTAGACCTTAGAGCTTAAAGTATTAACATTCCATGTTATGTAAAGGTTTTCAAAATTCGTCTAAAGCTTAATTGAAACGGTTTCCGAGTAAATGTGTATCACTTGTACACTTTACGTTTCTTATCCCGTCTATTTATGAACTTCAAGCGTCTTTGCCTGAGTTCTTATCTTAGTATAAATTTGAGAGAAATTTTTTTCATCTTTTTTTTTTTTTTTTTGTGTTCTTTTATTTCAATCCAATGTTTATTTGCTTAATAGCAATTGTTCGAAATTGCACAAAAAAAAAAAAA
>CCAG010000282.1:0-13507 GCA_001077435.1 Glossina morsitans morsitans | reverse complement strand
TTTTTTTTTTTTTTTTTTTGCTTGCTTGCTTGCTTGTGCGTGTATGCCAAAAATCAAGCAACATGTCGCATACAGATTAGCAATGATAAAAAGAAACAAAAATGAAAGCAGTCTAAAGAAAAAAACGACTTCTTCTTCGAGATATGTGCCCAACGAGAAAATGAGTAAGAAAATTAAACCTTTGGGAGGATAATGAATTTGGAAACTACAAGCTTAACAAACACATAGCACACATTAGGAAAAGTATTTTATATGCTGACAATAGTCACACAACCTGAATAAAAAGAAATCTTACAGCGATTGAATCTACACGTTTCAAATGTCAAGTTCCTTTTTAAACAATTTCAATAGCTAGGTATCTGCACACACACACACAGAGATACCGATCATGGACTATTTATATAATTGGGAAGAAACTATATTCGATTTAGGTCGAATTTTTACATCTCCTCTCCATTATCTCCTATGTATCATATATGCATGTAGGCAAGTCTGCATTCTTTATTGCGGTTAAATTTAGTCATCACGCATGTGGGAAACAATAAGTGGGCTTACAACCGATACGAATTTCACACTACAAATTCTCTACAAGACGCTGAGAGCAATAACTTACATAATGGCATGTATTGCATAACATAGAACAAATATATGAAAACTTATGGAAAATTGAGGAAAATGAAGCTTTCGCTCTCTACTGTCGTTTTCAGAGTTTGTGAATATTTATTTCTCATTTCTCAGACTTTGAGAGGATACTACGTTTTCTTATATTATTTGACAGATCTCGACAAAATAAGTTAATTATAACACTATATGCGCGGATTGGATATCGTGTTGACTAACGCGACTTTTCTATTGGCTTTATAGAAATATTTTATTGCATTATTTAAGTTCGCTTCGTTGTTCAAAGTGTTTGCTAACAACCGATTAAACGTTAATATCGATTGCTTTTAAGTCAGTGAAATCATATGCTTCTTGTTGGCTTTCAAAATATTTTCCGTAATGATTCTCCATCGCTTTCCCTAACCAATAGCGCATCTCCAAAGTATAGGTTTTCAAGGATTCATCCAGTCATTCGGTCCTTGGCCTTTGTAGCTTTGAAAACTGTTACCTCTTCAGTTCTCCCTTTAACGTGTAACAATGAAAAGAATTTATTATCAGAGCTATCAGCTAGATGCCTCGCCAATCCCTTTGAGCTTTTCAATGTTCGAAAATTTAATTGTCTGCATCGATTCGATGCTGTTTTTCTAGAAAATTCACCAAAGACCACAAGTTTTCCACAAAAAAAGTTACTTTTTCTTGAAGAATTTTGAGCTTTTACTTTTCAGGCGAGCTCATAGTCGAGATGCATAAGCAATAGACATAGGCGAGATGCGTAGGTGGGTTTGTATGTAACTATTGTAAATGCGCGAAATTTTTTATGAGAGGCACGATTGAGAGGCGAAATTATCAAAAATATAGTCGAAAATTTCGAACGGAAAGTGCTTCCTCAAAGGGATCTTCCATTCCAAACGGGTTCAGACTCTTTACACATCATTCCATAAAAACGCACCAAAATCTTAGAACAACGTTTGAAAAATTGTATACCACTTAAGCACGACTATATTGACGAGTGAGGTTGAATTTTGGATAAAACTTTCCTCCTCAGTTCTGGGACTTATTGACCGATACATTGTCATAGTTTTTTTTTTTACTTTTGCATGATCTATAGTTGCTAAGTAGTACACATATGTGTCTAGTCTTAAGTTTCTTTCATCTATGGTTTACTGATTGGCGTGCGATAGGTACACGATCGGATAGCCGGAGTTTCGGAAAAATTCAGTCAATTGTGTTCGGTTTAGCTGAAAGTCGCAAACTGCTACTTTGTGGGACTTCTGATAGCTATTTATGAAATATTGTGGAGATTACGGATATATACGTCTATACTGCGGTGGCAGATGTAAAGATTTGCTGTAAGCCTTACAAGAGAACATGATAGCTTAAAAAGCTGAAATTGAGTAAAAATTTTAAAATATTTTTCATCAAAAGGCTACAGACTATAGTAGATATGATTATTTCCTCTCTTATTGAGTTGAGCTAACTTAAAATGGTGATTTCTTTCCATTTATGTTAGAAGGTGAGTATGAACATCGCTCCAAGTATCATTTTTTCTCTATACTTTTATGTGTAAATTGTTTTGTATTCAATTTTTAATGAATGAACAAAATGATGCACACAAAGAAAAACTTTTCTTTTTTCCTTTTGTGGACTCTTGCCACTGTTGATAGCTACTCTTATATGCGACTTTAGTGTGAAGTTTGTTTTTTTTTTTTTTTTTTTTGCTTTTTTATGCTTAACGCTACTGATGTTTATCTATTAAAGAGTGGAAAGAAAGAAAATAATCGTTGCGATGATTATTTTAAGCACGCTTCACATTTCCGCTTTTATTTATTCATTTTTTTTTTTTTTTTTTTATTCCTTTAAATGTTTTTTTAAGCATCTTTCTTATTAAAATTTTCTACTTGCACTCCCTATACCCAGGTTTTTTCTTAAGAATTTTAAAAAAAAAAAGTATTAATTCAATTTGTTGTTTTTGTTTCTATTTATATTTACACATAGATTTTATCAAAATTTGTCATATCTTTCCCTATAGACATGGTATCCTTTTGGCGCATAAAAAATTTATTAATGGGTTTTTTTAACTTCATCGTAATATTTGTAATCGACAAATATTTTAATTATTCTGCCAAGCCAACGAATATTCCGATGTGGCTATAGAACTACATTTCTTTGATTATTATTACTAAGTACTCGATAACATTTTTGGTTCCCGCGTCGCAATTGCTTTTTGAAATAGGATTTCCCGCTTGTTTGGCTACTACTGACTCGAGTCATATTCACTTATTTAAGTATTGAAATTTAACAGCATTTACTCCATAAATTTAGGAAAACATTAGTTTCGGAAAATCCGTTCACTTTTAAATTCAATTATGACGGATTCGTTCAGATATCCAATTGATAGGTCACATCCGAAATTTCTAAGCTTTGCTTTGCTATATGGAAACTAGCAATAAATTTGATTTTTGTAATATCGAATCCATTTGTACCCGTCCCTTGATTATGTTTGTTTAAGCGAAAAATAAATAGCGAGGTTTGATTTCAAAAATACGTATTGCTAAAGACAAATATCCTGGCTTGTGGTTGAGAGACATATGTGGACCGCCGATTTTACGATTACGAGATGCGATTAATATACAAAACATTTCCATACACCCATCCTGGCTTTTGGGGGAATAATCATAACTTATTTTCTAATTTGATTGGATTTACGAACTGATCTTACGAGTCCTTGGGCCGAAAAAGAGGCTTCAGTGTACCAAATCTCATTAAAATATCTCAAAAATTTGCGGCTTATAGGTTGAACACTAGAAAACAATGCAAACAGATGGACAGGCAGACAGCCAAGCTTAGATCGGTATAACAAAAGGTGGGTCTATCTGAAACCTCTTTGGGTGTTGCATATATCCGCGTAAGCTTAATACAACCTTTCATCACAATTGGTACAATGAGATCCGTTTGGGAAATGAAAACTTACCTTGGTAAATGTGATTTTATAGGAAGAGGCCTAAATAGACTACACCAAACTTATATTTCCAACCACTAGCCTGAACTAATTCGATGTAATCGCCATATAGAAACTTCTTTTTAATAAGAAAGTTTATAGGAGAAAGGCTTCAGTAACGTTCCTTCTTGAGCGTACACTTGCTACTGTACTAAGTTTTATCGAAATATCTTAAATATTGCGCTCTGCAGGTTAAACGGGAAAATTCGTGGGCCGATAGGCCTAAATCGAAACAGATAACGTCGAAGTCTAATTAGATCACATTATGATTTTCATTTATTCACTTACCAGAATATATTATTTTATGAAAGATAAGTAATTCAGTCTCTCTTCTTCTTAAATCCTCTTAATATAAAGTTTGAAATTGTATTGGAATTATCATTTCTTAAGGCAGTTATATTTTATTAACGGTTAAAGTTACGCTCGTACGTAGCTTGCTACGCTTACATCGTTGATTTTAGTGAAACGTGTTTTTCTTTTTTTAAATTTGAGTTATGCTTGTTATGCACATACCTCGTGAGTGAGCAAACGACAGATATGAAAAAAATCGCTCTTATTTGAATATGATTTATTTCTTATATTTTTTAAATTTATTCGAAATTTTCTTTTATTTATTTATTTATTTTTTTTTTTTTAGAAACGTTTAAAACTTGTTTTAGAAAGTGAAATAACGAAAAATTTTCGTGCTAAGGAAAGTCTACCACCAAATCCTTCCCATATATACTTTAAGAAGTATTCCAAATACTTTAAAGCTATTATCTGCCGCTCATAGTGCGAGTAAATTTTATGCGTTTAAAGAAAACTTTAATTAATTTTTTCGCATTTTCTTTTTTTTTTTTTCCAACTACTACTTTATGGTGTGGAAAAAATTTGTTATGATAATCAGTATATGCAAGGGTCACCCAACTGAATGACAGTAAGACTTAACATATCATAAAATATTTATAAAAATATTACAGTACTATTATCCATAAAAAGAAGAAGAATGTTTAAGCTTATGTCTTATGAAAGTTCAAGATAATGATAAGTGAAACGATTGTGTTGGCCAGTAATTGCGGTTAAACGCAATTTAAAAGGTTTAAAGGTTCATAGGTAAGGTTTTAGCGTTGGTCGAATGTCATTAAAGGCTAAGCCAAATGGAATGAATACAATATGTAATGGTCAATAAAAAACCGAAAGAGAGTAAATAAACAAACAAATAAAGAGGATTTAGTTTAAGGCCTAAAATAATCAAATAAGTATACAAAATAAAGATGCACAAGATGAGAGTACCCGGCCGATACTCATCCATAGAAAGGTAACGAAAAGCAAATAACGACGCACTTATGCTTATATAAAACATAGCAAGGAAAATACTATTTTTTATAGGTAGCGGTAACTGTAACGGTAATTGTATTAATACCAAATAAACAAAATGCAAGAAAAGGTCTCATTTATATAAGAAAAACAATATAAAACAGCATGAAAGGAGAAGCAAGAAATATCTAAGCGGAAAGTGAAAAGCGAAAAGGTATACAAACAATTCCAAATAGAATCGCTCGTAGACAGGTCATCAGCATTTTAGAAGCACCATGAACATCAGCTTCATCGTCACTGTTATTATTATTATTATCTTTAGGCCATAAACGTATATATATATATATATATATATATTATTGTGTGTGTGCGTAAGCCGGAGTGCAAGGACCAACAATATTTGCACATAAATAAATAATATTTATTTTAACTTTGGGAATACTTTACCGGACAGAACATTGATCATAAAAATTCCAAGAAATATAATAAAAGCTGGTCGCAAGTGCATGGCAAGTTTAAGTTGATTATAACGCTTACGGTCATCATCACAATAAAATAGATGCAAAAAGTAGAATAGAAAAATTTAAGAAAAACTAGCAACGAATATAAACCACCACTAGCACTACCACAGCAACCACGACCGTACATTTCCCATGACATGCAATAAGAAAATGCTGTAAATTATTTCAATAGTCCGTATAATGGCAGAGAAGATAGACAGAGATAGATAGATAGATAGATAGAGAGAGAGAGAAAGACAAAAATAGAGAAGGAAAAGACAGGAAATAATAACAAAAATAGTATCGAATTTAGCTTAGCAGGGTCAGCCATATACGTGTTGTTGTTGTTGTTGTTGTTGTTGCTGCTATGTTATGTTAACAGATGAAAGTGCTAATATTACATCATCTGTGGCGGTAATATTGAAGATGATGACCTCTCTTACTTGTACATGTCACTTGAATTTGTCCTTTAGTTTTTTTTTTTTTTTTTTTTTTGTTATTTGCACTACTCATATACGCAATATATATATATATATATACATCTCCTTGTTAAACATTACTTAATAGGCTTCGACACATTGATGGCTTTTCATCGACGCCGTTTTTGTGTTCCACTCTTTCTCTTCCAGTTTTGACCGCATTGCATTTCAGTTCATACTTACACATATATATATCCTCTAGGGATAGCAATTTTTATTGATGGAAGGACATCAATGTGGATGATATGTTCATGACCATGATGTTACTAATGTTACTGTAACTAAAAACTTAAAATGCTACACACATTCGTGCATATGCAGGTGTGTATGTGTGTATGAGTATTGTTGTGACATTTTATGAGGTCCCTTTAGAGCTGACAGTGCACGAAAAACTAATTGAATTTGAAAAGTGCTGAACAATGTTATTCGATTAAAACACTACAATTTTTCTCCTTTTTATACTTTTTTCTGTTTTTTGTTTTTCAAAATAAAATTTGCGGTAAAATTGTATGCCAAATGGTTTCGGTAAAGCTTCTTCTGTGCTTGTCCGCACGATCATTATACGATTTCAATTTTATGAACTGAGACTGGACAAAGAAACCAGACGACGAGATTATGTTGGTTTTGCCATTTCGTCGTTACAAATTCCTTGATACGCGAACAGTTATGGGCCTTCGGTAAAAGTTCGTGTGCGATTTATTTATCATAACATATTTGATTTCGATATTTGACAAAAGAAGTGCCAGCAAACGAAAATGATGATAGTGACTTGACTTTATCTTTATAGAAAGAAACAAGTTAACGAAAACAATTAGCATCACCTTAATGAAGAACCGTATACCAGGGTCGGTAAAATGCGGCTGCTAAGGCCGCACATGGTTTTTTCTATCGTTGGATAGCCCCTTTCTTTGGATAGGTGCATGAGTTTTTTCCTTTTGTTTACGTAAGATCATAATTTTACGTTGAAACTAGTATACAGCCACAAAGCACTCGATTATGTCATGGCTGGCTTCAGAAAATTTCTTGTACAAACTTAGGATCCGCATGAGGAGCCTGGTGGGTAAACGAATCGCGACTACAAAGTCAGTGTTCGTACGTCCAAATTTTAAGTGCGGTAGAATTTACTTATCGTAACTATATTGAATGATCAGCTGGTAAAGGCATAATACTTACCAATTGGGCAGACGCCGACTAGATTGTGGCTATCACGTCGTTATCTTTTTCTTTTCCTCATTTTTTTCCGACTGTTACTGCATTACACGGATAGGTGATGTCCGCTGAGTACTTCGTACATATTCAAAACAAAAAAGTGGAGAGTTTCAAAAATTCGCGAATATCCCCGACAGTTAAAATAAAGAAATGGAAAACGAAAATGTTTCATAAAATTAGTTGGAATTTGAAACGATGCAGTTATGTCGCATCGGTCGTATGTATACCGACCTGGTTGCCTCTCACGGTTCCGATAATGCATTCGCATTTATTCGATTGTCTGCCCTTGCATTGCTATTGGAACGGTCGCGGTCGCGAGTATTGCGATAGTAAATTAAAATCAGTTATGTCCATCGGTCGTATGTATACCGACCTGGTTGCCTCTCACGGTTCCGATAATGCATTCGCATTTATTCGATTGTCTGCCCTTTCATTGCTATTGGAACGATCGCGGTCGCGAGTATTGCGATAGTAAATTAAAACTTGGCATAAATAATATTGGTTAAGTCAAATATAGAAATATTTGTAGGATTCATACCAAAATTATTCTAATGCGCTAACGGACATGTTAAGTCCGTGCAGTGCGCTTTGTTTCGATGTGAAGAATATGAAATATTAATTTCAAGGCGAAAATTATTCCTTATTTGTTTAATTTTGAAAAATACTTTCTTCATTTTGAAGCAACTGCTGGTTATCCTACAATACATTTGTCAATATTATCAGTAATCCATCGAATATAGATGCATTGAAGGACCTAAGTGCAACATATATTCTCGAATGTTGCGTATGGTTTGATGCAGTTAATGCATCCCATGAATTGGGTGAATAAGGAAATCTACGAAAAAAAAGTGAAAATTTCCACAATAAAGCAATAAATACATAATGCGGATTATCCACACCCTAATGTTTATATTGAAAATCCATTACCGCAAAAACCACTTGCCGTCACTACTAGCTCTGATATGTACCTTAAGCGACCAACAACCGAACAAGAAAAAATAAACTGTTTTTGGTTACTTTTTTATTCGTTTTTAACTCCCAGGGAATATATGTAAAAAATATAAGCGACACACAATAAACAAAATTGTAACACTTGACAGAACAAATCCCGCAAAAATTGTAAGATTTCTTCAGTACTTCAGTATAGAAAAAAAAAAAGAGAAAAAAGCAAAAAAAAAAGCCAAATAACATTTGGTTCGGTACATAATTCACGGTTATAAGCCGAGCAAAGGAGTTGTTCGCCTTTTGTTATTATGATGATGGTGTGGAATAATATTTTTTCTTATTATTATAAGAGTAGGTTGAAAAAAAGGGTAACTTTTTTCGCCAAAACGAAAAAACATTCCAATTCAGAGTTCATAAGTAATATTGTCAGATTATACCAATGCACGCACGCCTTTAAAAATATGTTTTTTTTTGGCATGTTGCCGCGTTCTTCTTCTTTGCGGTAATTCTTCATGAAAAATTTATGTTAAAGATACAAAAAATGGTTTCTCTGTAGACTGGAGGGTGAAAATTAGCAAAGGCAAAGGAACAATAAAAAAAAAAAAAACAAGGCAACGAAAATGAAAAAAAAAAACTGATTTGCGAAAAAATATTTGGCAAAAAATTGACAACCAATCACTGATAGCATTTACATAATATTTTGTGTAAATATGCTTTGATTGCCACCACAAACCAGCGGCAGAGGTTCAATCAATTTTGGCGAATTAGGAATACCTTTAGGTAACATATACACATGCTCACTATGTACATTTAAAGCCTATAAAAATAGTCTAAACATTAAATACTGAATGAATTTAAGATAACC
This sequence comes from Glossina morsitans morsitans, assembly GCA_001077435.1. Lineage (NCBI taxonomy): Eukaryota > Metazoa > Arthropoda > Insecta > Diptera > Glossinidae > Glossina > Glossina morsitans. The sequence goes on along the minus strand of CCAG010000282.1, from coordinate 4,615 downwards.
ACCGAGTCCTTCTATCACTTATGGTAGAAAAAATGTAATCCACATTACGGAAATAAAACTGTTGGGAAATGACACAATACTTATACATAGCTTATAAAGCAAATGACGTGTAGGTTTGTGTGTGTGTTTGTGTGTGTCGTATGCCAGCAGAAACTAGAAATCTTTTACAGATATTATTGGGCCGTAAACGTACCATGTATGATTCACTAATCATGGTGCGGACGTACTAAACCTAACGCCACACACACTTCGCCGTCCAATTCCCCCACGGGAGTACCGCGTTAGCCATTACTTCACATAAGTTGGTCGCAGTAAGTGCTATACGCCTAGTGGGACCTTAGTGATTCCTCTTATTGATTTCTACCCGCATTTCTCTCTACGCGCTGCCTATACATCTTAGTCCTTGCAGCGCCTTGATCAGAAAGCCGTTCAAAATGTTGTCTTCTTCATGGTTTTCAGCCATGGCCTCTAATGTCTCGTGCGGAGCTCATCTAGGCAGACCATACGCCACAAATCTTGGACAATCAATCAGCATCTAGTCCAGACACTCTTCCATTCCCGCACAGCTCGCGGATATTGGTGATCCCTCATGTTTGAATCTGCGTAGACAATTGCGGAACCCACGATTACCAGTTAGAAACTGCATGAGGCGGTATTCTACCTCTTCCATCGTACTTGATGACTGATCATTTTTGTCAAGCGCTTCTTTTTCTTGAAGGCGTATCTTTGCGCCTACTATCCCTGTCACTTGTCGTGGGCATGTCGTATCTCATCTGCCAGGGTATCGACGGGGCCTCCTCTTCCGTGATGATTCGGAAGCCGCATATCTGCCTAAGCGCCATGAGACAATATATCCCGCCATCTACATGTACGCTACTTTTCAGCCCACATTAGACTTTAGCCTAGAATGCCGAATGAACTTCCCTTATAGGTATTGCGGATATTATCCGCGCTAAGGATGATTGAATAGCGAATCACTTTATCTGCAGCACATTGAGCGTGCTGTTTAAGTTTTAACGGACTATATATATACATATATACGCATAGATATCTGTGTATGTGTGTTTCCAAGAGTGCTAATTGATTGGCTTCCTACGACAAGAAAAATACGGTTTCGAAAAGGTCAGAGTTATTTGAACCAGCGTGCGACCGTTGCTAGTTATTTCGTACACTTGCCGTCCCCGTGCAACGTATATCTGCCGGACCCTCAGAGATGCAAAAACATCTCTTTCTCCCTTTTTCACTCTAATGAATGAAAGATAATGTTCTCCATCTAACTCTACAATGGATCACTTTAGTTATAATTATAAAAAAATTTGTTGGTTAATTTCTCTCATTTTTGTTTTAGTTTATTTATTTTTTTTTTTTTTAAGTCACTACATCTTGTTTTTTTATGTTATTCACAAATGCTGCAACAAATTTAAATATTCTTTATGATCTCTTTAGGTACGATGCATTTTTCCTTTTTTTTCCCTTTGCTTGGCGTCTATAAACATAATCTAATTTCCATAATACTTTTATGCTGATTATTTATCACACGCCTTACGACAATAAAACATATTTTTTTACTTTCTTTTTTGATTTGTTTTTTTTTTTTGTAACAAGTCATAATTTTTGTTTTACTTGAGAGGGAGAAAAAAAAAAAAGAAAAAAATACTGAGAAAAAAAATTTATTACTATAAAGGGAAATCCCAACCGAAGAGTAGCTGAATAACACGGTTCAAAACGATGATAGTGTAGGGGAGAGCAGAGAGAATATTTATGATAAAGAGCTGGCAAAGATGATACATATGATATTCCTGGTAGAATTCTTTGCTGTTCTTCAAAAAAAAAAAACGAGCAATAAAGCAATTGTTTTGCTTGTACAGGTACAATATCATAAACTTCGTCTGTTTGTCTGCCCTGTTTGTCTGTTTATTTTGCTTGCTCAGTGTTATTTCCTGGGACATCTTAGATTACACAATATTCCAACCAATTCTCTTATTTCATATATATTTGTATTTGAACTAAAGAAAGCAAAAAAAGCAAGAAAAAGACCAAAATTCAAATTCAACAACGACAACAACAACAACAACAACAATGGCAACAACGAGAGCATCAAAATATTAATAATTCATAAAAATTGCACGAAATTGCCGAAACCATTTACGATGACATTATCTCGAGAGACATTTTTTCTTTTCTTTTGCCTTTTTCTCACTCACTATATAAATTTACATGCGTATAACTACGACGTACGTTTCTGTATAAAGCAATGATTAATTAACATTCAACCGAAACTGTTTTAGTGACGTTACGGTTTTTATGCTTACGGGCGGATATTTATATCCTACTCCCCTCTCTATCCATCTCTTTCTTTCGGTATTCGTTTTACTTCATCTACTTAAGATGAATGATATGAAAGTTTGTTTAAATTGTATATGAAAACGAAATTTTCATTTTCTTATTTATGTTGTTTGGATTTGTCCCAAGCTGCAAATAAGTTTTCTTTCTTTTTCCAAAATTATCTGCCTGTCAGTCGACCCGTTTATTAAGTTTTTAACAAATCATCAGATATTTAGCAATGTTTTAATCGTCTACTCAAAATAATTATAAGGTATCCGATGTGAATGTCTGTCTATGGCCAGTAGAAAATCATAGCCGAAAAATCTGTTTAACTTTCATTTCTTATCTACTGTTAAGACTTTTCTATTCACAAATAAGCCAAGTTGAGCTATTTATGACCTATAGGTAGATTAGATATAAATTTTGTAATGATTGGTTAAAGCATTTTTTATTACTCGATCGAAAAAATTCAAATACCGTTTCTTTAACATTGGTTTCTCTCTGTATTAAGCTCAGCAGTATTTTTGCTCAACCCTTTCTTTGTTTTTTTTTTTGTTTTTTTTATTTTGTTAAATAGGCGAGATGCTTTATATATTTATATTATCTGAACTCAAGTAATTTAATTTTCCAATTTTTAGAATTACTTCCTGTAACCATTTTCATTAGCAGATAAACGCTTTCGAATAACGTACTACTTAAAGACTCTAAGGAAAACTATACTCTTTTGCCATCATCTTAATTCTATGTACATCATATATGTACGTTCAACGTTCAGCAATCGACGGAATTCATCGATCATAGCGACCAACAGCATTCCGTGTCGCTTTTCTTTAATTAGAAATTTATGTTCGATTCTAATCCACTACTACACTGTATTACACTTTAAACCACGTTTTCTACATATCATATATAAGATATTACACAACACCCTTTAGTAAATACTACACCATATATTATGCTATGAACTTTATAAGTGTGGGAGGCATGTGTTAAATTGGATTATCGTTATATAAGGTGCAGATTGAACTGGATTGTAAGTGAAAGGATTAAAACTTTTACCTGGTACCTTTGCATGTTCGTATGTCTATGTGTCCATATAGCTGTGTGTCCATTCCTATCTATCATCTATCCATCGATCCGTACATCTGTGTGTGCTAAGCATTCTTTCGGTCGCAAAAATTACGATATCGACTTCAAATTTGGGAAAAATGTTCGAATGTTCGCATATAGATTAATATTGAAGATAGACAAAATCGTTGAAACAACACGCCTCTAGTACATCACAAACTAAGAATAACTAACTTTGCGCTCGAAAACAAAAAGAAAAGAGTTTTTTAATATATTACTCATTAACTATAACGAATATAATCATAATAATAGGCAAGGATATAATAGTCTGGCAAAGCCGACCATTCAATAGCCTACATTACTTTGCTTAAAGTAATTGTGGTAACACTGCTAATACATATAGAACTGAACAGTTGATGTTAACTTCCTACTTGGCTTGACAATCCATTCTTTAATTTCGGTAATGATACATCAAACATTATGCTTTACTTTCAAAAGCATATTTGGCATTGTAGCTTTTATATCGGCGGTGTCAAGAGACAAAAGAGACTACACAGCTTTCTCGGCGGTCCCACCCATTCCCACCCATCCTGAAGTTACCTGGTTACCGCACAACACACTATCACAGCTCGTCGTACTTTAACCGTATTGCCCTGCCCACCTTTAGAACAATCTACCAGCAGTTGTCTTTCCCATCGTACCATTTTCAAGACGAACGTTCACAAACCCTATCCCCCCCCTGCCCCCCCGGCACCTCTCCTTTCTCCTTTCTTATAACTTTCTGTTCAACACAGTGCCCCCTTAAACTTCAGTTAAACTTTATTGTTGTATGAAGCCATACTTTTCATGATAATCGCTAGATGGAAGTGAGTACAAAAAATTATCCCATCCGATATAAATTGTTTATATCATTTTCGTATGCCGAAATAGTCCTCAACGATTTTTACCGAGAGGTTTTACCTAACTGCAATATCTTTCATATGATGATATTTTAAAAATAAGACATTGCAAGGTGAGTGGTCGGATCAAAACCATTTTTAGCAAAGTGTCCGAACTAAGCCAGACCGGTCAACGTTTTAAAGCACATTAAAATATCTTAAAAATTACAATCTACAGATTAAATACAGGCATGAATTAGATGGAGCAAATGGACAGACAGACAGATGGTTCAGAAAATCGTTTTCTGGGAGTCACATTTACATTCGCACAAATTTAATGCATC